>JAOVVI020008919.1:0-13909 GCA_028571085.2 Nepenthes alata
GGATTTGCCTATGAATGATTTGCCAATTACATTAAAGAGGACATATTCTGCTATATGCTTGTTGCATATGACATGAAATTTGTTGATGAGACAATGAGATACATTTTTTAAGCTAAATATTTTATTATTTATAAGATAGATTTCAGATATAAAATGTAGAATTGGTAACAGAATATAATGTTTCAAATATATTGGATCAATAGTTTTAAAAGATAGACGATTAAAACAAGCTAGATGAAATGGACAAATGATATAGGAATCATATTTGATGGAGAAATACAGATAACAAAATTAAACATAAATACCAAAATGTGGTGATTAGGCAAATCATAATGCATTGAACAACAGCGTTGGATGATTAGATACTAACACATTTAACAATGATTAGAGATAAATGTATTGAAATAAATATGTCCTACCATTGTATTCATTGTGATATTAATAAGAGAGCGAGCAGATGACACTAATTAAAAAACAAGTTGAAAGGTATTATCATGAAAGAACGAGTCAAAAGGACCATTCTTTTGATGCACAAATAATGTCCACTGCTTTAATTGTCCACAACAATCACAATGAAGGAGACATCATGCCACTGGATATACACACACACACACAATGTATACATATGGATGCATATATAAAATTCAATGTGCATAATGAATGTCATGAAATGAGACCTTGATCATTCATAAATACGCCCATTGACACTGTTCAAGCCTTACCCCAACTGATATTTTCTCCTACGAGATATATATATATATAGAGAGAGAGAGAAAGAGAGTAGATTCTTGGTAAAAGTAACACTCAGATTATAAAATGATTAAATGTTTTATAACAAAAGGGGAAGAATTAATCATTTTCCATAATTATTAGATGCCACTTTACTATCTCATATACTATAATCCAATGTAGCTAAATAACAAGAACATGAAGCCAAAAAAAACATTTGAGAGGAGAAAACATACGGTTCATATTATAGGAGTATCTTAACAAATAAATAATGATATACTTACTTGAAACTTTTGACTTTTATAATATTCTAGAACCATCCACTTCCATTGCTCAATATATATATGAAGAGGACAGTTTTCAGTTAGCTCATTGTTACTTCTATACTTCTTGTAGCAGTCTATTCACAAACCAAAACGTGAAGTATGAAATCTTTTTATCAATTATTTTTGAATTGCCATATTCATGTAATTCTCATTTGTCAATACATATTTTTTCTACAACAACCAAGCAATGGCAATATGTCATGCATACAAAATAATACAAAAATTAAATATAACCAAATTTATTAATATATCATTATATATTTGTTGAATTTACTTTTACTTTTTGTATCAATTTGATTTTGATATGATCATCCATTTTCTTTCGATTTTTAACATTAATTGGGCAGTACTGTTTAACAAGATAACTTATCTCTATAATAAATTATTTTATATTTTCTCCAACAACACGTCGTAGAAATGATGGTAGATCAATCTTTATAGGTGTTGGATTATCATATCTTTTTCTTTTTTATTTAACACAACGAGTTTTTTCATGTGTTGGTTGAACTGTTAAAAAACACAATATATATAAGTCATTAGATATCAAATATATTTACATTAAGGTTTTTCTTTTATACCTCGATCTATTTGTTCTCGTTGATTTAAACATTCAACCACTACTTAAATTTGATATTAATTATCTATTAAAACTACAAATACTAATAGCCATTGAGTTAGATTTAATAGTTTTAATATAAAAATTTAATTCCTTTTATTAAAAACATCATACTTTAAAATAAGTACAAAAAAAAAGAATATGCCTATTTTCTGGTGAGGGTTGAGCAAGTTAAATAAAGATCAGCTGTATCAGCAGTAGCAAACAATTTATATACATATCCTACAATACAGCCATTATATATATAGCAACAAGCACATATATATACATTCATTATAATGTGGCAAACAAGTGGGCATAGGCCAGAATACAGCAAAAAAACATTACTTCCTAAAAAATAGATAAACAAAAAAGGGTATAACGTATACTTATTGCATAATAGGGATTGAATAGAATTATCTAAAATTTATGTTAGTAATGATGGGACATGTATCTGCAAAATCATGTCAATATTCTGAGGTGCCAGCTTATTCACATTTTGAATTTGCGGTTTATAAATATAAAATTTACAAACATCTAGTTGCTTCTCATGCTAGCAACTACTAAATATTATAATTTTAACAACTAATTTAACCCTCTTTAGATATTAAACTTAAAAAACATCCAGTTGCTTGGAAAGACTGAAATTGGAAGCACCAATAGCTTTAGCTCTTACTATAACTTGTTAACAAATAGTCAATTGATTTGTAATTGACTAGTATTATAATAATAAAAAATAAAATAGTAGCACATAACATACACATACCTTACATAATTACAATCTTGAACAATTACCACATTAATTATTCATCTTCTTCACTACTAGACTTGTATGCATCATTAGATCTACCAATATAATTTATATCTATAATTTCTAGTTCAATATTAGCTCTAATTAAAGACACCATCATATCACTTAACTTTACCATATAATCCAAATTTATTTCTAAACTTGACTCATTACATACATATATGTATCGTAGAGATCATTCATCTCTTCACTAATAGGAATATTATAAAAGTTACATGGTATTTACCTAACAACAACTCACCAATTCAAATTTGTATAGTCTATCACGTAATAAACTTGTTCAACTTGGTATGCTAAAATAGAAGTATCATCAGTTTGTAAAAATCGAGTAACACATATTATTGTAAGCCAATTTAGTTCCTTCTTTATACCTTTTTTATACCATATATGTCATACCAATTATAACGAAAAAGCACTATCGTGTTTCTATCACTATACTCTAATTCGATAATCTCCTTAATAATCCAAAATAGTGTACTTTTTTACTATGTAAATCACCCTTCACCACCGTCCCACTGTTCTGTATTTTACGCTTTCTTGTTTAACTTTCTATGTGAAATCGGTATCCATTAACTACATATGATGAATAACAAATTACTCTTCTAATTGGAGCTTGTGTCAAATATAAAAGATATTTGCTTGATTTTTCATCATCTTTGTTTATTAATTCTGTAATCTATTAAATGTCACAAGCATTTAAAAAATATTAATAAGTATTAAAATTTAGTAAGTATTCATAAAACGTATCAAACCATATATAATGTATAAAAATTTACTTACTCTATATTCAAACCACTTTAACAAATCAACATTTTAATTTTGATTGATATTTTCATACTCCCTAATCATCATCAAATATTAGAGTTCTTTATATTAAAAGGTAGTAGATTAAAACACATATATACCATAATAATTATATTACTATATACCTTAATAATAAAGTATCTTACTCTATAAAAGATTATACTTCCTTATAATTTCTCAAGATATATAGTTGAGCTATTCTTCAATCTTGAAAACTCAAATCTTTAATACTTCTTTTGCCTAATGGTCTTCCAAATTTAGAAAACACAAATGACCCCACATGCTGTACTTCACCATCATCAAAATTTCTTTCTTTACGATTGAATCTTGTTTCTACCTGCCCAAATATCTACAGTAAAATATAAGATATTCTTCTGTAATATGACATTCAGTAATAGAGTTTTTTTAGCGAGCTTTATTACATACATATGTTTTATATTAACGTATGTACCTATAAACAAGACTTTATTATTTCAAATGCCATAATTATTTTGTTCAAAATACACATTATAAATTTTAGGGATATCTCACATTTTAAAAGGATACATCCACCGATATTAAACTGGTCTTATAACTTTTGCCTCACTTACCAAATGAACAGGTAAGTGCAACGTGATATCCAAAAAAGATACGGGAAAGATACGTTCCATTTTACAAATGGACACAGTGATATTTTATTCTAATTTTTTTAATGCATCCACTTGCAATATTTTTTTCCATAACTACTTGAAGAACATACATAATTCAGCTAATAGCTCATATAGTTTTGTAGGTAAAATATCATAAATTGTAGGTGCAATTAGGTCTTGTATGAACACATGACAATCATGACTTTTTATCCTTAAAATTTTACTATCAACACAATTTACACATCGAGCTATATTGGAAGAGTAATCATTTGGAACATTTATATTCGCAAGAAACTTACAAATAATCCTTTTTTTTTTCAACGTCAACGTATAAGAAACTTTAGAAATTAAATATTTATCTCCGATTTTAATAAGACGCAAGTCTTTTTTGAATTTTCATATTTCTCAAGTCTAGACAAGAATTCACATTATCCTTTGTCTTTCCATTAATGCTTAATATCATGCCTATGATACTTTTGTAGACATTCTTTTCAATATGTATAATATCTAAATTATAAAGAACTAAAACTTTGCCCCAATAATGTAATTTTAAAAAAAAATACTTTTCTTTTTTTAATTATACTTAAGAGTATATTCAAGTTGCTTTCGTTTAGTACCATCTTTCTCAAATATCACATTATCACATCCACTAAGTTGATCAAGGACATCTTTTCCTGAAAATAACTTAGGAGCATGTCGTATTTTTATAGTGCCATTAAAGAATTTTTTATCAAATCTCTATTCATGATTAACATCTAAAAATTTATGATGAGACATATAACACAATTTATAACAATGTGATAATGTATAGGAGAAAGTATCAACATTGCAACTAGGATAAATAAATTTTTCTTTCATACTCCAATATGATAAATATGTATAAGCTGAAAGATTATTGATAGTCTACAATAATGATGCATGTCATTAAAAATTTATTAAACTGAAGGCATCATAAGTTTCAACTCAAGTATACCATAATTTCATAAGTTCATCTATTAATGATTTCAATAATACATTAATATTATTTTCAGGAGTTTTCAGACTAAAAATTAATAATGATAGCATAAAGTATTCACTTTTTATGCACATCCATGGTGGGAGATTATAGAAAAATGATATCACTAGCTATATGCTGTAAGATGTATTTTAATTGTCAAAAGGATTAAATCCATCAGAAGCTAAGCCAAGTCTCACATTTTGGGGATCCAGTGCAAAGTTTGAGTACATTTTATCAAAAGATTTTCAAGCCTTTGAATCATTTGGACGTGTCAAAGCTCTATCATTAAGGTGTGTCTTCTTATACCATCGCATATAAGATGCTATTTTTAAAGATACGTAAAACCTTTGAAGTCTAGATATTAGTATAAAATGAAGAAGACTTTTATGCGAAACTTTTTTTCCTTTATCATAATCAATTTTCTATATTGAACATCCATAAATTGGACAGTTTTGATATTTTTCATATATATTTCGATAAAGGATACAATCATTCTTGTAAATTTTAATATTAACATAATCAATCCTAAATATCTTGTACACCTCTTTACTTCATAAGAGTTACTCAAAAAGTTATTATTATGGAAGAATACTAGTTTCAATAAATTTAGTAATATTGAGAAAGATTTATCACTCCAACCCTTAATATATTTCAAATAGAAAAGATGTAAAATAAATTTTGATTTAGTAAAATAATTACAACTTGAAAATAATTTTTGTTCAGCATCTTTCATAAGTTTATAAAAATTTTCAGGCACTACATCATTTTGATTAGTTTTATCACTTACATGATCGACATCATCACTGAAATTTAAATTTCTAACATTTATGACATCATGGATCAAAGAAATAGTATTGTCATATCTAAAATCATTATCATTGTTTTCTTTCCCATCATCATCATGTTCCTTATCACTAGTAGAATTATTTTCTACTTCTCTATAAAAAAAAGTATTATTTTTAGTCCCTTGATGTTCCATATATGACTAAGTAATTAAAGATCATTTCCTATCTTGATAAAAAAGATTATCATAATTATTGTATAGACGACGTAACTTGTTCCCATTTCTAGCTTTTGAAAATACAAAATCAAGAAACTCAACAATTCCTTTTTTATACTTTGGCTTTTGTCTGTCATTAATACTCTAATAATTTATCTAACTTTTATCCACCATATAATACAAATAAAAAAAATTAGTATTAACAAACCAAAGGTAGATGAACCATGTTGTAAAAAAGTAAGTAAATAAAGAGATAATGAAAATTCAATCACACTCTTCCTGTAAAGGACACATCAGATTCACATCATCACACTGATATTCAGTGCATTCCACTGAATGTAAGGTATGCATATAAAGACTTTTCCAAGAAAATTGAATACACTACAACCACAACAATAAGAACAACATCAGATCCATAAGTCCTAGTACTCAATGTGTTGTGCTGCATTCAATTTTACCTGCAACAGCCTTGTTGGTATTGCTTGTATTTAATTGAATACTTCCAGAACTTGCAATACTTGATGAATTAAAAAGGTTAAAAATACAAGTTGTGAAAAGAAAGATAAATAAAGAAAAACACAAACAATTTAATGTAATAGGATATTTTAGCGTTGTGATGAAGAGCAGATGATCTAATGACTAACTGAATAATATATGGTTGAGGTTTCTATAACATTACACGGCATAGATGATGATGGCTGTTTGTATTAGGTTCGACTGCTTAGCAGGGGAAAAAAATTCATGTATTTCATGTTGAATATTCGACGGGAAGAAATTGTAAATCTCATATGAACCAAGCCAATGGATTAACAACTTTATGAAAAAGAGGGTTATGATCAAGCAAATCCAATGAAACAAGTATGAAATACAAATTGACTACTGAACATATAATAAGCATCATTCTCCATGCAGTTGCTTTCCAAAAATTATCTTCAGATATTAAATGAAGTACAAATCCATCAAACAATAATGGAACATCTCATATAGTTTTAAATTCACACTTAAATAAATAACAATATGAATAGATTTAAAAAAAAACAGACATACAAATAAATAATAACATTGAGAGATGCTTTTCAACAGCCCAATATAGATCAAATGAAATCATTAGTATGAATCCTTAATGGCAAGAAAACAACTAATATAACTCAAAATTGACACAATACCTCAAACAATAAATATAGAATAATGGAGACTCCAATCCGGATTTCAATTATGGATTTTTGTCAACTATAAATTTAAAGAACATATTTGAAATAAGATAGTGGAAAAAATCAAAAAAAAATAGTTGAACAAAATGTTGGTATCAGCAGAGACTTAACCCTCTCTGATACCACTTGTTGGGGGGATGGAAAGACGCGGATCCACCCGATCCGGTCAAAGTAATGGAAAACCCGAACCCCCCGGTCATCGCCAGCCACTATGTAGTAGGAACAAGGAAACATAAGAGATGCACGGTAATTTTTAATGTGGAAACCCCTTCCCAAACCAAAGAGGAAAAAGCACGGGACACATAGTCCACCAATGAATCCACTATGTAAAATGGTTACACAAACTCAGAGATAGAGTACAACAATCACCTGGCTACACAAGCCCTGGAGACGAAAATGAAGATCAGAGCCTGAGAATATAAAGTCTTCTCACTTTGTGTTTCACTCACTGTTCTCTCTTTCTTCCACTTTTTCTCTCCTCATTGTGGTGCACTCTACTCTCTCATTTTACAAGTGTTGGTCAAATGGTAGCCCGTCGTTTTACCCCCGCACACAGCGACCGGCGCACTGTGCCCCTGGCGGTTCTCCGTCACCAGGCCGGTGCAACCCGCACCTACGGTGTCTGGACACACACCCATAAGCATGTAGAAACTGTTCTGTCCGAGCACTCTGGGGACTCACCCTCCTGGTGAGTTCTCACACATTCTGCCACTCCTGCTGGATGCTCCAAAGTGCCTTCACCCGCACACGCTGGCCACTTTGATGGTGCCTTGCGCGCACAGCGCCCTTGGCTACACAAGCCCCTCGGCTACACAAGCCTCGCGCGCATCCGCCCACTCCCATAGTGCCTTTCGCACTAGCCAGAGCTCAAGGCTCCTCTCGTTGGCCTTCTCAGGCTACTGCTCCTGGAGCTTCTGGTGCCCTTATAAAGACGTCCTGGCTTCACCTAATTTCATCTGCCCAGCTGGTCATCTGTCAGATAATAGGTGACACGTCAACACCTCCCGATGGAGTCCGCGTCCATTTTCCTAATGGAGTCCGCGGACTACTGCCACTCGGGAGTGACCCCAACAAATATCATTTATAAACTTGTGTATAATTAATACATGTTTAAATAATTAGTTTTTCTAGGTACATAATTAATAGATATGCTTAGATGACTTGTAATTTTTATTTTATACAGTATTTAAGTGATTCATTTATTGAGTGTATACATGTACCTAAAGATTTTATATATACTCATGCAATCTTACAATGTCTTGTAAGAGTAATAGCAAAGTAAATATAATTCTAAGTTTCAGTTCTCTTTATCTTTTTTTCTCTATAGAAATTTAACATCTTATATTTCAACAAATTCTACTTTGTGTTGCATCAGTTGAATAACCAAGGATTTTGTGCATATTGATCTTCGTTTGCACCTTCTCATTTTATCCCTCAATCGATGTATATCTAAAATATTCATATATAACATACAATATGCAATTAAACAAAGATATATGTTACCATATTATTGGGATTTTATATGTTACTTAATATTTAAAATTAATATAAAGTCCCTTTTTCTGTATCATTTTGGCAATTTATAGTCTTATATGATAAACATTGACTCTTTACTACCCTCAAGGTTTGGATATGGTACATAAATGAAATATCATGGTGCAGACTGGTATGATAATGCGTACCTCATCCATATGGTGGCGCTCGGTATTCTAAAGAGCTTGGAAACTTGACCATTGATATGGAATAGTATTTCCATGCTGCAAGGGTGGTGTGGAGAGACAAAGGTCCCCCCCCCCCTACCACCACGGCATTGCTTGCATTACTATTAGTTTTTAAAATAATTATCCTCACCTATTGATTATGTTTTTGTGAAGTTGAGCTGTGTTGTCTCTATAAGATAGCCATTCATATTTATGCCAGGTCCTACTCTTTTATTCCTATACCACTTTTTTTATTTCTCGTCTAATTTAATATTAATTTGTTACATTAATATAATATAAAATTAAGAATTATTCTTGGTATGAATTATATAAAAATAGTTTTACATTATTGGTTCTAGAGAAAATCAAACATTTGCAACATTATCATTACATTGGGGGGATATTTTATAGCTTAAGCCCGTAGTTTTTCGAAGTTAAAATAATTACGTGGCCTACCTTGAACTTCAAAAGTATGTATGTTACATGAAAAGGACAGCATTGTTAAGGATATCATTCTGACTCCTACGGTTAAATCCTCTTACCTGTACAGCTTGAAGAGGATGCATTTCAATCCAGGCGATGCCCTCTGAAAGCAAGCCATCTTTGATATGCTTTCTCTTTCTCCATTCCTCCCAAAGCAGGTCATTCTTTGCAGTTTCTTTCTTTTCTGTGTACTCAGACGGGATTAGTTAAGAGGAGCAAGCCACTGGGACAGCAGCACTAATTGAAAAAATACCAGCTTTGAGTGATTTTTACGCCTATATCTTGCGATCATATTTGGTAACCTTCAAAGCAAGCTAACCAAACATCCACCAACCCCCGCCCCCCTCTCCCATCCCCCCAAAATAATAATAATAATGACGAGTACAGAAGAAAAGCCTGTTCATTTGTTGGTGGGAGGAATTAGCTCGCTGTTAACTTTGTTAGGTAGCTGTTTTTTATCACGGAAAATTTGTGCCCTTGTTTTGTTGGCCTGGGCCAAATTCGAAGGAATAATTTATGCTCCATGAGAGTCCTACACATAGCAACAGGATTAAACTCTTTACCACGGATGCGATTACGACGACCTAAGTTGTACTCGCCAACTGTATTAAACCATGTGAGATACTTCCTAGTTAACTTATTGATATTGATCAACATGAAATGAAGAGTTTGAGAGGAAATTTGAGCAAGAAAAAAATATTAAATTAATACATCAAAGATTAAGTTGACAAATGTGATAAAGGAATAATATTTGAGATCCATCAAATGGAAAATTTTAATCTCTCTTAGAAACTCTTAAATACAAGTTGATAGAAAAATTTATAATAATTCATTAAACAAACTACTAATAATTCATAAAAATATAAAATAGCTAAATAATTAATTATATAATAATACTACTTTATTTTCAATCTTTTCAAACCAGTTATGGAAGTGGTCAAGATATGAGGTAGAGTGACTTAGAGTTACTTGTCCTTAGTTGTGGCTCTATTGTTCAATTCTATCTTTAAAAGTTGGTGGTTGAATGTAGGGTCTTGAATGTTTGTTATCACTTCATCAAATATTTTACATGTCATCAAAGATAATGATCATATTACCAACAAAATAATTGTCTTTAATTAAGACAATATTAGTAATATTACTTGCCCATGTCTTGGCGATGCTGTTTTCTTAGATGTTTGAGATTACTAGAAGAAGAGATTCGAAATCAAAGATTTAGATCAGATACCTTTCAATCCTTTTGTCATTATTTCTTCAAGCACTATAGAATCTATGCATATCAATAGATCTTAATTTCCATGCCACTTATACTTCGATGAAGGCTTTCAGGCTAGATTAGGTATGTATAGTAAAGAAAAATTGTAAAAGAATGTGGAATGTGAAAGCCTTGAAGTTAAATCTCCAAAATAAATGAATAGTTTTTTCAAAAGAGGCAATTTACAAGTATTTAAGAAGATTTTTAAGAGCATACTTTTTCCTTGGATTCATTGTCTCCTTAAATTGTGAAAAAGAGATATTTATAGAAATGATAAAAAAAATTAGTTCAAAAATATGAGTCAAGAGGAAGTCCGCATCACAACGTGCAAAGGTTAAACAAGGGGTCTGATCTCTTATGTATGTGTACACTCATGTGTATATTAGGTGAGGATAATCTATGTAAAAGAAGCTAGTGAGCTTCTCGGGGCATGTCACGTTTCAAGAACACAATATACGTAAGTCAAAAATAAAATTTAAAATAATATATTTCATTAATAATAAAAACTCAACTCGGGAGTGACAATCCATGCATATATATGACCCAACATAATAAAACTCATACAATATCTTATTTGATATAAATTCGGACAACAAAATATATGACATGCTATCAAAATATCGCATGGGAGGTATTTAAATGTAACAACTCATCAACATAAAGTAATAACTTCAATATATCTCATATATAGGCCAAGACCCTCATCTAGTCATAAATAACAACCATAATATACCACTGAGATAAAAAACATAATCAATATTAGTATTTTCACTCACCAATAGAGATATACTGCGTCAAATCACGTCTGAAGTCCAGCAAACATATCCATGCTACTATTCTGAAGGAATAAAATATAAAAACGTGAACTGATAGCTCAATAAGTATTATCAGATATATATAAAATAATGCACATAAATCAGATAAAATGGATATCACATAACAACCATGTAAACGAAACATAATGTCCGTAAAATCCTTAAAAATTGAGATGTCTCATATTAAATCACCGTCCATATCAAACAATCATTCTAGGACATAATCATAACAAACAACAATTCGGTCAAATTTTATAGTAGATATCATATCATATAATTCAAAATCACATCACATAATCACGACCGTCACTACATCTGTATAAGACACATACCATCATCCGAATCCAAATCTCATATTTCATATGCTAAAATCAAAGGAATTCGAAATCAAAACATATAAATATAAAATAAGTTCTGAGGCTTAACACATCAATATGTACAAGACATTTCTATCGCCCAACCATGGGCCAAACCACGTATCTCAAATCATAGTCCACTTAAATACAAGTCAAAATATAAAGCATATACGAAATCGAAGAACCAAATATTCATAATACCAACTTGATGAAGAATTACCCTTATCCGGTAACCACATCTATATTTGATGCGATTTAAGCCAATAACTGAAGACCCGGCTGCATTTTAGGCCAGCTGCTCAAGGCCATCTATGTACTTTGTCTCTCATAGATTAGGAGCTTGCTCACTACGTTTTACCACCCGTAATTTTGGATGCAACCTCAAATTTTATTATATATTAGGACGTCCAAGTATATTAGTTTTTTGTCAATTTCTTATGATAGTTCTCATTAAATGTATGGGACAGGTTGACTACATCAAAACTCACATTCCTACCAATGGAAAAAAGATCATATATCACATATATCTCCGTTGGGACCGAAGTCTCCCCGTTGGGAGAGATGCCACAAATAGCCAATACTTTGGATCACAAATCGACCCCTAGGGTCTCAAACCATCATGGTCCCACAAAGTCGCAACCTCATCCCCGAGCAACATACATGTGGACCTATGCACGACCTAATCCAAGGTTCCACAACATATAGATACACAAATATACATATATATCATCCAGGATTTCAAAATCCTCCAAATTACAAATACCACTGAAAAACCATCGAACAACCTATAAAATATATATGCATGTATAGCATAAAAGGATGGGATGCATAAAAATAACAAGCAAATTAGTAAAATTTTTAAACGGTGGTCAAATATTATCAGACACAAAATTAGACCAAGGATAGGATAAATGATATTTGTCATAATTTCATATTCCGTAGATCGAAAGAAATGATGCTCCGAAGAACTGAATCAAACATATCTCTCTCCAGTTGTGCCTCTTTCTCTCTTTACCAGTGTTCTTTCTCTTTCTTCTACGCTGTGCCACGTCACCCGCGATCGCCACTACCTCTACCTGCGAGTTGCCGCCGCCTCTACCTCATCTTGCGACCACCATCCTTCCCCGGTAAGCTCTCTCTCTCCGTGCCATGTGCGCTGCTCACGATCCAGCCCCTCTCTCTCTCTGTGGAACCGTCTACCACACGTGCCACCGCCATGCTCCTGCCACTGCTGTGCCAATCTCCTCTCTCCGGCTGACGCAAAGCCCATGCCACTGCCCCACTCTCTCTTGCATGAGGCCATCTCGCTGCCTCCATGGCCGTCGCCGACTATTTGCGCACGACCTCCTCCACGCACGCCTCAAACGGCCACTGAAACCTTCCTTCTCTCTCATTCACTCCCTCCTCCTCCTTCTCCTTCTTCACTCTTGTTATTCTCCTTCTTTCTTTCTTTCTGGGCACAAAACCCTCTCCCTCTCTCTTTTCTCTCCCTCTCTCTCCCTTCCCCTTTTTTTCTTCCTTTTCATTTTTTTATTATTTTCCTTCCCCAGCTTCGACCGCATACTTCTCCTTCCCCCCTTATTATTATTATTATTATTATTATTATTATTATTATTATTTCAAAATCTAAATCGATACTTAAATAATAATACAGATGTGCTACAGGCGCCACTCCGTAATTTCAATCATTCCTCAAAATTTTATAATATTTAATTAATTTTTATCACATCTATATTATCTAAAATAATAAATAGTTCCAATTAAATCAAATAAAAATTTAAATTATTACAGGACACGCATTGAGCGTGAGTACTTTTGACAAAATACACTTGTATGAGGCTCAGGCGCACATCTGGTGCCATGTCTCGAATCCCATACCTGTCATAATTAATTAACATTAATAATTATCTATTTAACAATTTAATTATCCGTTAACTTGATTTCACATCGATACCTCATCTGATCAAAATAATATAATATAACCTGTATACAGGACCCAAAATATGTCACATCTCATGTGGCTCTAATACCGACCAAATCAACACATTGGACCATACGTAATGACATATGCCTATTCATACAAACATCTAAGTAATCATCATTAAATAACTAAATATTATAGTTGTTATATTGTCAAATGTACCGACATTCCATGATTTTACAAATCCACAATTAATACAAATTGCATCCACAAGTTA
>JAOVVI020008921.1:0-13908 GCA_028571085.2 Nepenthes alata
AACGCTCCAGCTACCTTTTGCATGTTGATGAACCATGTGTTTCACGAATACTTGGACAAATTTGTGGTAGTCTACTTGGATGACATTGTGATATACAGCTAAAGTTTAGAGGATCACATGAAGCATCTAAGGTTAGTATTCCAAAAGTTGAAGGAAAATCATCTCTTTGTGAAGTGTGAGAAGCGTTCGTTTTCTCAAAAAGAGATAGCTTCTTGGGACACATTATGGGGCGAGGTTAGATCAGGATGGATCTAAAGAAGGTGTAAGCTATCTCATATTAACAAGTCCATCAAGTGTAAGCGAGTTGCGCTTATTCCTTGGCGTTACAAACTATTACCGACGATTAATAAAAGGGTATTCGAGGAAAGCATCACCTTTATCGGATTCATTCATGGATAGGAAGTGGGAGTGGACGAAGGCATGCTAGCAAGCTTTTGAGGAGCTCAAGGGTGTGATAGTGAAGGAGCTGGTGTTAACCCTTCCAGATGTGATCAAGTACATGCATCAAACTTCGCTCTTGGAGGGCTCATATTTCAAGAAGGCCATTAGATAGCCTACGAAAACTAAAAATTAAATGAGGCTAAATGACATTATGTAGCCCAAGAAGAGTTGCTAGCAATGGTTCATTGTCTAAGGACATAGAGACATTATTTGCTTGGCTATAAGTTTGTGGTGAAGGATGACAATACTACAGCCAGCCATATCTTTACCCGGCTGAAGTTAACATCCAAGCAGGCTTGGTGGCAGGAGTTCTTAGCAGAATTCAACTTGGTGTTGGAGTATAAATCTGGATGCTGCAACTAGACTGCAGATGCCCTTAGTAGAAGATTGGACTTCATTGCCTTATCTCGAGTAGCGCACCTATCGACAAGCGAGATTGCCACGACAATTAGAGAACAGGTAAGGTCAAATCTTGAGAAAGATCCAATGTCCGTGATACTACTTCGACTTATCTGGGAGGGCTAGACTTGAAGATTCTGGACAGATAATGAATTAATCATCATGAAAGGATACTAGATTTTTATATCCAAGGCTAGCGGACTGAGGAGGGCGCTTCTCAAAGAATGTTATGACAATATGGGATGGCTACTCGGGGTGACAACATAATCTGAATTTGCTACAAAAGGGCTATTATTGGCCTAAAATGAAAGAGGATGTGATGAGCTAAATGAAGACATTTCTCACCTGCCAACAAGATAAGGTTGAGCGATAGAAGATGACGGGATTGTTGGAACCCTTTACTATGCCTAACTGATCCTAGGAAAATGTTTCTTTGGACTTCATTACTAGGCTGTCTAAGGTCGGTGAGTACTCGTGCATCTTGGTGATAACCACTTTTCAAAGTATGCTACCATTCTTCCTACAATGAGAAATTGTTCAAGGGAGGAGACGTCGTCTCTATTTTTAAAACATATTGTCAAATATTGGGGAGTGCCCCAAAAAATTGTGAATGACTGAGATGGATGCTTCATTGGAGTCTTCTGGATAGAGCTCTTTAGATTGCTCAAATCAAAATTGAATATTTTATCGAGCTATTATCCTTAAACTGATGGTCAAATGGAGAGATTTAATGGCCCACTCGAGGAATACTTGCGGCATTATGTGAGTGCCAATCAAGACGATTGGGTAAAGATCGTCGATATTGCTCAATTTTGTTTTAACACTCAAAAGTGTTCTTCTTCAAACAAGAGCCTTTTGAGATTGTAACAGGTCAACAACTGCATTTTCCACATACCGTGGCTAAGATATACAAAGGAAAGTATCCTAGTACTTTCAACTTTGCCTAGGAGTGGAACTAGAACACGGAGATTGCTTGAGCTTACTTGGAGAAAGCATCTCGTCGAATGAAGTAGGTAGATTAGAATAGGCGGCCTGTATAATTCAAGGTAGGAAATCTTGTGTTTGTGAATCTTTTCCAAGAGTAAATGCGGTTTCTTAGAGGAAGAGATAAGTCTCTCTTCTGAAAATATGAAAGGCCTATTCAGATCATTGCTCATGTGGGGAACACATCATATAAAGACAGATCATCCAGAATGGATAAAAGTCCACCCTGTCTGTGATGTGAGCTGTTTAAAGCCATATTATCCTGACATGGAAGACCCTACACGCAACCAATCACAGTGCTCTAACATTCGGATGAAGCCACCACCAGCATTAGAAGTTGAAGAGATCATTGCTGAACGGGAGGTAACAAATCGACAGGAAAGAACAAGAAAGAATTGCTCGTGAAGTGGAAGGGAAGACCATCAGAAGAAACAAGTTAGGAACCCACTGAAGATGTAAGATTGAATAAGTAAGAAACCAAAGCCAACCTGAAGATCAAGTCAACGGGGACGTTGACAACTTAGTAGGGGGAGGATGTTAGAATTTGAATCGAGCCATGTAAATTTTTACATAAATTTTCTTGCAGCCTTGTATTTTTTTTAGGAATTTAGGTGAATTTAATTTGAATTTTAGTATTGTAAAAAAATTAGAAACTGCATCGTGAAAATTGGGGTATTTTAATATATACTAGTGCCAAAGATTAAAAGGCCCAAATACCTCCATATGGGGGAATGAATTCTTAAAATCTTCTTCCATATCAAATTGTTGTCTTATTACTATTGATTCCTTGCTTGTGTTTTTGCATTTTCACTAGCGACTTTTTTGCATTTTACGAACTTGACACTGACACGAGTTTCCACTTTGCGTCCCGATACCAACCCCAAGTACTCTAGAGTACTTGTGGTTTTACTTGGCTAGTGCCTGTTCCCATAGAAATTGGATGCACCGCACGGTTTGCTGCTTTAAAAATTTCAACCGTGACACAGGGGATGCCCTTGTCGTTTGCGGTGTTAGTGAGTGTTTTGAAAATTGTGGATGAGAGGAATAGACATTGAGTGGTTTTTATGTCATTTCTCATCCCAAAGAAATGGTGCATAAGTCTGAAAACCAGGATATGAAATTGCACTTTGACAAAATGCTGATTAATGTTTGTATTGAAATCCTGTATGGCAAGATACACTAGGCAGTAGGCACTAATTCATGAATTTTTTATCCATTGAGCGAAGATGGGTTGTACTTGTATAGTGGTATCTACACCCGGTGGGGGGGGGGGCTAAAGTGCTCATAGTATCATTGTAGGTAGTGTATATTTAGTAAATATTATGGTAGAAAATATTATGGAATCATAATTAATGTAATTAATTATAATTTATTACATTTCTTTATTTATCTAGGATTTGATTTTGATTGGATCTTGAATTGATACAATGTATGTATGTAATACATGTATGGAAAAGTATAGTTAATCCTTTTTCCAATTTGGTGTGCAGAACACAGAATGAATCTGCCTACTCCTCCCTTCTGTTTCCTGAGGAACCCTTAATTTTGATTAGCAGTAGCCCGGCCACTGGCCTGGTTGCACAGCCTCTGACCAATTTTCCCACTTAACCGTTGTTATGACCTGTCATGTCTTGCTTAACCGATGTGAGTCCTCCTTATAGCAAGAAACCTCTTGTTATGGTAAATGTGCATGATGCTTCTTCTTTCATCCCTATTAAATTGGATGGTGCAAATAATTTGGTTTAGTCCAAAATTTTGAAGATACATTTACCACTAGGAAGAAAAAAAGGTATATTACAGGAATGATGGTCGCTTTGATAGAAGACGATCCATGCTATGATGAATGACAGGCTGAAGGTGCACTTGTTAATTCGTGGCTCATTAATCCATGACTGACTGGTTGATGTCTCATTGTGTAATGTGGAAGCACCAGGTAAGTTATGGATGCTGGAAAAGAAGATACCTAGATGTTCTCCCACTCTCAAGTTTATGAACTGATGAAGTCCTTCCCATCGCATCAAGGAGGTCGTACCCATGCTGAATTCTACACAGTTTAAACTCTATCTTCATGGAGTTTTATTATGAAAGGCCCAATGATATGGTGTGCGCTGCAGACGTTAAAAAACAAAGGAAGCAAACTGCAGAAGATCGGGTCTACATATTTCTTACGGGTCTATGTTGCAACTTGGACCAAGTTAGTAGATGGGTTTCTGGCTACCCCTCCTTTACCTAGCTTGAAGGAGGTCTATTCCATGGTTCACTGCAAAACACAAAGACAAGCAACCTTGAAGATTATTTGAACTCCTTGGCATTAACTGTTCACTAGCTGACTACTTGGCCTCCTCCTTTGGCCCCATCTACTGATGATGGCTCCTCCTGCTTCTGCACTCACTGGAGCAGTGACATATAATGGATGTTTGCTGGAAGAAGTAAGGGTATCCATAGTGGCCCAAACTTAAACAAACTGAGAGAAAACATAAGAAATCCACATCAACTGCTGCTGGTACTGCTTGGGCTTTCATGTCCCTTGATTTTCTTTCCAAGAGGTTAGCCTTGGTTCAACTTTCACTTCCTTTACTCACACCTAGGTTATTGTTTCAGGGGCCACCGTTCACATGACTAGCAAATCTTCCCTATTTGACTCCCTAACCTCCTCATAGGTCAAATCTGCCCAAATTGCTAATGGGACATTTATACTGATTTCAGGGACTGCAATCAACTCACTTTCTCCCACGCTATCTATGCTTTTAGTTTTAGTTGCACCTACTCTCTCCAATATTTTTTTATCCATTAGCAAGATTACCAAGCATCTTAATTGTTCTTTAATTTTTCGCTCTACTCACTATGCCTTTCTGGTTAATCTTACAAAGATGACAATTCCCATTGGTAAGGAAAGAGGAGACTTTTAGTACTTGTAGGGGACACTGGATTCACAATATCGCTTTAGCCAGAGCCTCCAAGTCACGTGGGAAACATCTAATATAGAGAAGATTTTGTTATGGCATTACCGGTTTACATCCATCTTTTCCATACTTAGAACGATTGTTTCCTCAGCTGTTCCATCATTTTTCCGCTTCTAGTTTATAGTGTGGACAATGTATTTATTAAAAAAAAATCATGATTGGTTATCCTAGTTCCATCATATTCCTTTGGCTCTATATCTGTTTCTAAGGTCTTTGATTGTGTATGCTTGGTTCATATGCATCCTCATGAAAGGGGTAAACTTGATCCTCGTGCTTTTCAAGTGTGTTTCACGATTACTCTGGTTCCAAAGAAGTTATAAATGCTTCCACCCCTACATGAAAATGGTACGTCTCAATGGATGTCTAGTTTTGTGATTGAGAATCTTTCTGTGGAGAATTGTATCTAGTTTCTTTTTTAGGGGAGATTCACAGTAAATAAGAAGGATGACTATGTTAGAAGGAAAACAACTATAGGTTTCTAGAGATGGGAGGAATCTCGTGAACCCATGGTGGCTGAACCTGATATTTCTAGACTAGGGGAGGAATCTTCTGAACCCAATATTTTTGGACTAGGGGATTAATCATCTGTACACATGGCAATTGAATCCAAACATAGAGACCATTGGAACCTAAGACTAGTTAGACTATTACAAAAAAGTTATACAAGGAGGACAAAGAGTATTGCTACCCTGTCCCCTCAAGGCTCCACTACTTCTCTTGAGGACATCACTATGCCATTGGATGACTCTTTTAAGGCTAATCTTGAGATACAACTCCTTTAAATTTTGAAGCTACTATCTTGCAGTTACAACCTAAGGATTAGGGTTGGAAATATTCTCTTCATGATTGAAAAGAACTCAATTAATCCCATTACTGATTTTTGTCTTATCATCATCTATCTAAAGCTCACGTTGCTTTTGCCCTTCGGTCATCTTCTATTTCTATTCCTAGTAATTTTTAGGAAGCTTTCCAAAACCCTAAGTGGAAAGTTTGCCATGGTTGACGAAATGAAAGCCTAAAGAAGAACTCTAGTTGGGAAATGGTCAAGCTACATCATAAGAAGAAAATAGTGGGATGCAATTGGGTGTTCTTGGTGAAGCACAAATTAGATGGGACTATTGATAGATATAAGGTAGTATTGGTTGCGAAAGGATAAAGCCAGATTTATGGGAAATTAGATGGAACTATCGATAGATATAAGGTAGTACCGGTTGCAAAAGGATAAAGCCAAATTTATGAGATTGACTATCAAGAGATTTTGCTCTTTTGACTAAGTTGAACACTGAAATAGTCATACTTTCTCTTATCGTGAATCTAGATTGGCCATTAAGACAGTTTAATGTGAACAATGCCTTTCTTCATAGTAATTTGGTTAAAGTGGTGTACATGAATCCTCCTCCAAGAGTAAATGAGGTAAGGTGTGCAAACTAAAAAAGGCTCTATGTGGGTTAAAGCAGTCACTACAGGCATGGTTTGGAAGGTTAAGTCACTCAATGAAGTAGTATGGATTTAAGCAAGTTATGTCCAATCACACACTATTTACAATGAGTGGTGATGACATTACTTTTCTTATTATTGATGTTTGATGATATGATTGTCACAAGCAGAAATGCTAGTAAAATTGAGAAGCTTCGGAGTTTTTTTACCAAGAAATTCGAAATGAAAAACTTAGGACCTCTCAAATACTTCCTAGAGCATTGTAGTATCTTGGTCCAAGCTAGGGCTCTTTCTTTCCCAATGAAAATGTAAATTAATTCTCTTGGCTTAAATGAATAGTTCTGCTTGTGTACCCGTTGGCATTCCCATTGAGATGAATCATGACTTGTCTATCCATCCAAATTAGATTCCAATGAATAAAGATATCAATTGGTTGGGAAATTGATCTATTTGACTGATACTAAGCCTAATTTATAATATGTAGTGAGTGTAATTAATCAATTCGTCATAATCCAATCAACCGACACATGACTATGGTAAATTGTATTCTAGCTTACCTAAAGTCCTCTCTAGTGAAGGATATTATACTATCCAAACATGAATATTTAGATATTGTGGACTATACTGACTCTAATTTTGTAGGATCCAGATTGGATAGGAAATGTACCTCAGGATATGTTTCATTTGTAGGAGAAAATGTACCAGTATGTGGTCGTGTTGTCTAGTGGTTAGAGGCCGAGTATTGTGCACCCCCTCATACAATTATGGAGCTAAGTTGGCTTAGAATACTTTTAACGAGGTCGATGTTGGCCCAAAAATACTGATAATATTCTTTTGTGATAATACTCTATTGAAATCGCAAGTAACTTGTTCAGCATGATCGAATTAAGCATGTGGAGTGTGATAGAAATTGCATCAATGACAACTTAGATTTTAGTATGATAAAAATTCTCTACACCAAGAGTGTAGATCAGTTGGCAGATACGATGACCCATGATGTTACATGCAGTCTATTCCATACCTCACTATCCAAGTTGGGCATGTATGATATCTATGCACCAACTTGAGGTGGAGAGTTGAAATATATTTAACGAATATAATGTTAGCGTATATTATAAAATCATAATTAATGAAATTGATTATGTTTTCTTATGTATCTAGGATTTGATTTTGATTTGTTTTTAAATTGATACAATGTTAACATGTATAATACACTTGTGAGTTGTGACTAATGGAAAAGTATAGAATAAATTCTTCTTCCAATTGTTATGGATATACAAACTATATGGTTGGTTTTTTGATAGATTATTATATACATGCTGTTGGGTCAATCATGCTTTATGGACAGTTAAATACCAACTTGTGCAATAAGGGTAGTAGTACAAATGAAGATGCTAAGATAGTTGTTGACCTTACAAGAGCAGATAGGATTTGAAACCATAACATTAGAGCCTACACCTCTTAATATGGATTTATACAGTGTGTGGGCTAATGTGAGGAAAATGTTTTTCTTTTGGAAGGCAAGGGAGTTATTCTATCAATAAGCTACAATTAACCCATCTCTCTTCCCTTTTTGTGCAAGCTTTCTTTCTTATGTTGCAATAACATTTTGATGAAAGTTAAATTAAACCTAATTTATCATTGGGAAAATAAGAACAGTTCCTCTATGGTGGCATGTCGGTGTTTGACGTGTATGAGACATCCGCTTTATGGACACTCTGACTTGTGTCAAACACACTCTGAAGTGTGTTAGAGACCCTCCGACGCAGGCCAGCACTCTTTGAGTCATTTTGGACACTCTTACATTTGTTGGTATATTTTATTGTGTTTATTCGAACATGACAAGGACACGTTTAAGGAATACCCCAGCACGTTTGGGCTAATTTGACAAAAATTGAATGAGCCTTGAGGTTCCTTAGTCAGCAAAAAATTGCAAAAGATCTGTCGAAGATGAGAGGAACAAATAGCAGCAGTTTGCCCCTTGTAATCAATTGTAGGAGACAAGCGCCTGATAGAGTAAAGAGGGGATTAGCAGGGAGGCGAACTCGCTGATTGATGTTTATTGAGATTTGATAATTACCTATCTCTTTATTTGTTTTCTTATTATTAAAAATTTGTTTCTATACGTGTTCTAAAAAACTCATGCTGTTGAATGAGATTCTCAGTCAGTGCTGGAGCTAGAGTTGGCTGGGTGGCATGAGTGACTATGGATTAGCAAGAACAACGGACAAGTGTTGAGTGGTAGTGTTGGGATGAACGGTGTTGAGAAAGGGCTCAGGGTGAGAGAAGAATGAGCTCAAGTTCAGCACTGCTGATGGTGATGTGCTGGCAAAACAACCAAATGTTTGATGTCTGTATATTAAGGTACATTTTCATGTAAAATTCTGTAAGAATTTCACAAGAATCTTAAGTTTGTAATCATATTAGTCTCATACTGCTCTATAATTGTCGGCCACATTGAAACTAACCGAGAAATCGTACTGCTGCTCATTTTTCAAATGTTGCCACCTATGATCCTCCCTCCCTCTGGGGAAATGAACTGCCTCTCAACAATTCTGATTGTCCACTCTTTCCCACATATTCTCAATGTAGAGTGGTAGTGTTGGGATGAGTGATGGTTGATGATAAGAAACTTGACTCTGTTGTTGTCCAAGATTGCAGCCGAGTTGAAGTGATCTTGCGGTTGATGATGTGCAGAGAACTTTGTATTGCTTTTTATAGCATCCTCTAAACAGAGCAAACCTAACCCTTTTCTGTCAAGCCTAACTCTATAGTAAAGGTTCTGCTTGTGACTATACTGAGAAAGAAATAAGTTTGCTCCATGAAGCTCCCACGTCAACTTAAAATTCCTGCATCAACTCAAAGGTATTTAGTGGGAACTGCAAACATGAGGAGCCACATTTTCCACGTTCTTGAACTCAGTCTTCTTAATTACCTTGAACAAAGATCATACAGCCCCTAGCTCTGAAGTCAATCTCCAACTTTGGGTGATCAGTCTGATCCATGTGTTCGGCAGCACATGGCTGATATTAAGAAGGCAGACGCTAAAGATAGTCATTGTCATTAAAAAATTCTTGGCAATGCTGAGGGCATATAAACTTAATGGTTCCACCCAAAGCTGAATATCTCTTTTGGTCATCCATAATGGATGTCAAAGGTCATGTATGCTGAGCATGACCAATGTTGCCTGTATCAAAGACTGTACAGCACAAATATGTATATGCCAACTATTTCTTTTTGTTTTGTTTTGCTTTTTTTTTTTGTTTTATATATATATATTTTTTGGGGGCATGGCAATAGGTATTTTCAGTTTAAAACCTTTGATCTAGTCCTCTAACTACATAGAACGGAAGTGAAACCTGATGTTCCAAGGTTGCTGGTTACTGCTTATTTCACCATTAACAAATTTCACCTCTCAAAACCATATCAGCAGAGGAGAAATTCAGAAAACCTCACTTAATGATTATTTGAAAACAGTAAATTATTGAGATTATGCTTTAGTCTGATTGCTTTTGCTTTGTCCCTTTGTTGTTCTCTCTTCCCCTACCTTGCTATCAAACATCACCTAGAATGGATTTTATAAGTACTGCAAAAATGCAAAAAGTTAATCATAAAAACATGGAATAAGCTTGAGAAGTAATGTCATATGGCCATCTGCATCATATAGGGTAATGTGTTTGCTTGGGAAGTAATGTGTTTGTTTTCCTGTTTGACACCATGCATTATGATGACTATATTGATTATATCTTATCTTTGTTTCATCCTTTTGATGTGGCATATGAATGGGCTCTCCATTCTTTTTTTTGTCCCTTTTTGTCCTTGTGTTGGCCTGCTGTGCCTCTCACCTCATTTGTATATTCTGAGCATATTAAATGTACTGGTTCTAAGGAAATTGCTTTTGTTATAAGTAGGTGCATATCCAAAACACCACCCATGGGTGTTGCACATTTATGATAGATGTATCCTCGAACAGTAGAAGCCCTATAACAATAATACCTCAAGAACAAAACCCAAACCAAAATTACTTAAGTGATACGGGTTAGGTTTTTATCCTTGCGATACTTAAGTCCGTTTGAGCCATTTCAATTGTCTGTTTGTATAACCTTTTAATTGGACACTGTTACTATTTAAGTCTTGAATTCCCCTCTTCTTTTTCAATCTTTATGAGCAACTTGATTGCCTTGTCATCTTTAACCATAAGGCTAATGCCCATAAGATTGTTGAAATCCTTATTTCATGAAGCATAGTCGCTGAATTTTTCTTGAAAAACCCACTGAGCTGGACTTTCTATCACCACATCTCCAGTTGGCCTGAATGCACCACCACATCCATCTCATTCTTTTGAATTCCCTGAGCACATTTTTAAGTCAATTCCACACAAGAATCCTATGGTTGGATGATTTCTCTCTCTAACCTTACTGCATTGAACTCCAATCTTCTCTACATGTTCTTTCCTTTTCAGCCCCAACATTACTGCCTTCACCTGCACAGGACTGAACCACTGTTGTATCTGTGTACAATATGGTTTGTTGATTTCTTATACGTGACAGAGGCCTGTCTTTATTCAGTAACTTTTACTTGGGGTATTGGCTGCGTGGGAATTTCTGTTTACTTGTTTGTACTTTACAATGTTCCCTCATGCAATGCTATTTTCTGTTGTGCTACATCAATTTCCAGCAAAT
Organism: Nepenthes alata; assembly: GCA_028571085.2. NCBI lineage: Eukaryota > Viridiplantae > Streptophyta > Magnoliopsida > Caryophyllales > Nepenthaceae > Nepenthes > Nepenthes alata. The sequence continues at coordinate 10,907 of JAOVVI020008921.1, forward strand.
TAAACACCCCTCAAAGAAAAACATGCTCACACAAAATAGATTGGTCCAGAAAAAGAGTTATTTGAGACATTTTGTGATTTACATGCTGATTCATGTCACGTGTAAGATGAAGCTTGTTTTGGAGTTCAAAACAAGCAATTTCCATATTATACTTTAGAGAGGCTTGCATTTCTAGGCATATTTTTATGGGTTCCTTATTGCATTTATAAAATCAATATACTTTATTTGAGTAGCATAAGATAGAATAAATTGATAGGAGAACAACGTTTTTTGACCGTTGCATCACAATGAGATTTTTGATACAACACTGACAATTCATAAGGTCCTTGCATTTTCCATTATAGGATTTTTTTGTTTTTGAGGAACTCCTTGCATCAGCTCTTGCATGTAACAGTGCACATTCTGTATTTTCCCTTTGCTCCATTCATATTTGATTCACTTCAGTTCACAGCTGTGTGACTTTCCATGCTGTTTTTTTTTTTTTCAGTATCTTTATCTTCATTTCTGCTTCTATGTCTGCCTTTCATTGTATTTTGGCATTTTTGGATTGCAGGCTGTTGTTTTTACAAATATTAGCCTGGATAAATCGATTGAATTTGATAAATATTGCCACAGTCATCGGCCTCCGATAGCCTTCATAAAATCTGGAGTGCATGGCCTTTTTGGCAACGTCTTCTGTGACTTCGGTCCTGAGTTTACTGTTGTTGACGTTGATGGTGAGGAGCCACACACGGGCATTATTGCATCTATTAGCAATGACAATCCTGCTCTTGTTTCAGTTGTGGATGATGAGAGGCTTGAGTTTGAAGATGGTGATCTGGTTGTGTTCTCAGAAGTCCTAGGAATGACTGAACTGAATGATGGGAAACCACGGAAGATCAAGAATGCCAGGCCCTACTCTTTTACTCTTGATGAGGATACTACAAATTTTGGTACATATGAGAGGGGTGGTATTGTCACACAAGTGAAGCAGCCTAAGGTATTGAAATTCAAAACATTGCAAGAAGCGCTTAAGGATCCCGGTGATTTTCTTCTGAGTGATTTTTCTAAGTTTGATCGCCCAGCTCTCCTACATTTGGCATTCCAAGCTCTGGATGAGTTTATACTGGAATTGGGTCGCTTTCCTGTTGCTGGATCAGAGGAAGATGCCGACAAATTGATTTCATTTGTCACTTGCATAAATGATACTTCTGGTGACAGAAGGCTTGGAGAGATTGACCAAAATTTACTTCGACACTTCGCCTTTGGTGCAAGGGCTGTTTTGAATCCCATGGCTGCCATGTTTGGTGGTATTGTTGGACAGGAAGTTGTTAAGGCCTGCTCTGGGAAGTTCCATCCACTCTTTCAGGTTACTGAATTATTTGAATTGTATTTTTGTAGGTATATTGATAAATGCCTTAATATGTGGAGGATTTCCCAACTGTGTATACTCTCATTGGACCAGGCTTTTCTTTTTGTTGTTTAGAGTTCTTTTCAATGTTGCTTTGCATCTGTTTTCTGATCTTGTTATTGTTTGTGTTGTGTGTGCGTCCATGCATGTGTTTTATTCAGTGCATTGTCAGTACATTGTGGTTACTTATCAACAGATCTCGGGGTTTCAGATTAATTATTCAGTGTTTACACAAAGTGATTGGTTTCATGTGCGCAGTTTTTCTACTTTGATTCCGTGGAGTCTCTTCCCACTGAACCCTTGGAACCCAGTGACTTCAAGCCCTTAAACAGTCGTTATGATGCCCAGATTTCTGTTTTTGGATCCAAGCTACAGGAAAAAATTGAGAATGCAAGAGTGTTCGTTGTAGGTTCTGGTGCTCTGGGATGTGAATTTCTAAAGAATTTAGCCTTAATGGGGGTGTCTTGTGGTGACAAAGGAAAGTTAACGATTACAGATGATGACGTGATCGAGAAAAGTAATCTTAGCAGGCAATTTCTTTTTCGTGATTGGAACATAGGACAGGCAAAAGCAATAGTTGCTGCTGCAGCTGCCATGTTGATAAACCCTCGCCTTCATATTGAAGCTCTTCAAAATCGTGCAAGCCCTGAGACGGAGAATGTATTTGATGACACTTTCTGGGAGAATTTAGATGTGGTGATCAATGCCTTGGATAATGTTAATGCTAGGCTTTATATCGATCAGAGATGTTTATACTTCCAGAAGTCACTTCTGGAATCAGGAACTCTTGGTGCCAAGTGCAACACACAAATGGTCATACCTCATCTGACAGAGAATTATGGTGCGTCACGCGATCCACCTGAGAAACAAGCCCCTATGTGTACTCTTCACTCATTCCCACATAACATTGACCACTGCTTGACATGGGCTCGATCCGAGTTTGAGGGACTTCTTGACAAGACACCTACTGAAGTGAATGCCTATCTGAGCAATCCTGTTGAGTACACATCTGCAATGAGAAATGCCGGTGATGCACAGGCTAGGGACACCCTGGAACGCGTCATTGAGTGCCTTGATAAAGAGACATGTGAAACATTCCAGGACTGCATAACCTGGGCGCGTCTGAAGTAGTTTGCTTGATTCATGAATTCTTCTTTTTATTTTTTTTATTTTTTGGCACAGATTCTCATATTTTCTTTTTTCGATGTTCCAGGTTTGAAGACTATTTCGTGAATCGTGTGAAGCAGTTGACATTTACTTTCCCTGAGGATGCTGTAACGAGTAGTGGGACACCATTCTGGTCTGCACCAAAGCGTTTTCCACGCCCACTGCAGTTCTCTGTTGCTGACCTCAGTCACCTTAACTTTGTTAGGGCAGCATCTATACTACGTGCAGAGACATTTGGTATCCCAATACCAGACTGGATCAAATCTCCCAAGAAGTTGGCTACTGCAGTCAGTCAGGTTGTAGTTCCCGATTTTGAACCAAAGAAGGATGTGAAGATTGTTACGGATGAGAAAGCTACTAGCCCTTCGATCGCATCCATAGATGATGCTGCTGTGATTGATGAGTTAATTGGGAGGTTAGAAAAATGCCAGAGGAAACTGCCTCC
>JAOVVI020008922.1:0-13908 GCA_028571085.2 Nepenthes alata
GAGCTCATCCACACAGATGTGTGTGGACCATTCAAAGAGAAGTCATTTGGTGGAGCTCAATATTTTGTCTCTTTCATTGACGATTGTTCCAGAAAACTGTGAGTCTATCCATTGAAAACCAAGGACCAGGTCCTCGGTGTATTTGAGCAATTTCACGCCCTTGTTGAGCGACAGACAGGGAAGAAAATGAAGGTCGTCCGATGCGACAACGGCGGTGAATACATAGGGTCCTTTGATACCTATTGCCGGTCACATGGTATTAGGCATCAGACGACACCTCCAAAGACGCCACAGTTGAACGAAATGGCTGAGCGGATGAACCGCACTCCTAGAAATAGTAGTGTATGCTTTCCGAAGTTGAGCTCCTCGGACACTTTTGGGCCGAAGCACTGAAGACGGCGGCCTACATCATAAATAGGTCGCCCAGTAAACCCTTGAAGGGTGAAGTGCCGAAAAAGATATGGTCGAGCAAGGAGCCATCTTATGATCATCTGTGGATGTTTGGATGTAAAGCCTTTATCTATGTCCCAAGAGATGAAAGGACAAAGCTGGAGCCAAAGACGATACAGTGCGTCTTTTTGGGCTATGGGAAAGATGAGATGGGGTACAGATTTTATTATCCAATTGGAAGAAGACTAATCCAGTCAAGAGATGTAACCTTTATAGAAGATAAAACAATCAAAGATATTGGCAGAAAAGGCAAGTGTGATGGCGAGCAAACGGACAAAGTAAGTATTAAAGTTGCCCGCCCAGTATCTATGGAAGACGGGGACAATGGTCCTGAGGCGGTCGATTATAATGGAGAAGAAATAATGACTCCTGATGAAGATCGGGATAAAGTCATCCCTCAACCGGCCGAGGATCTGCCTATCAGAAGATCCTCACGAAACAGACGGTTGTCCGTCAGTCTGTTGCTGAGTGAGTATGTTATACTCACCGATGTTGGAAAGCCTGAAACTTATGAAGAGGCTATTGATGACGAGAACAATGAGAAGTGGCTGGAAGTCACGAAGGATGAAATGTGTTCCCTCCAAGAAAATTACACATTTGACTTAGTCAAGCTTCCTAAGGGGAAGAGGGCCTTAAAGAACAAGTAGGTCTTTCGACTAAAGACGCCCGAAGATACTATGCAGCCGAGATATAAGCGGCTAGTGGTGAAAGGTTTCAGTCAACGAAAGGGAGTTGACTTTGATGAGATTTTTGCTCCAGTGGTGAAGATGTCTTCCATAAGGGTTGTGTTGGGATTGGAAGCTGCCTAGAACCTGGAAGTGGAGTAGATGGACGTCCGGACAACTTTTCTTCATGGTGAACTGGAAGAAGAAATTTATATGGAGCAGCCAGAAGGGTTCAACGCTAAAGAAAATGAGCAATTGGTTTGTAGTCTAAGGAAAAGTCGGTATGGGTTAAAATAGGCTCCGAGACAGTGGTACAATAAGTTCGAGTCGATCATGGTCAATCAAGGGTACCAACGGACTACTTGTGATCACTGTGTATTCACACAGAGATTTTTCAAAGATGATTTTGTTATCCTTCTCCTGTACGTGAACGACATGTTGATTGTTGGACAGAATGCTGTTCGGATAAAGAAGTTGAAGGAGCAACTTGGGCAATCTTTTGCCATGAAAGACCTCAGACCGACAAAGTAGATTCTTGGCGTCAGAATTATTCACGATCGGGAGGCAGAGAGACTATGGTTGTCTCAAGAAAATTACTTTGAGAAGATACTCCAACGCTTCAACATGGACAAGTTCAAGCCTGTCAGCACTCCACTGGCAAATCACCACAGGTTGAGCAGTCGCCAGTGTTCATCTTCGTAATGAAAAGAAGACATACATGAGAGGCGTTCCCTACTCCTCAGCCGTAGGAAGCCTCATGTATGCCCTGGTTTGTACTAGGGCGGACATAGTACATGTTGTTGGCACAGTCAGCCGGTTTCTGTCCAATCCAGGGAAGGAGCACTGGTCTGCAGTAAAGTGGATTATGAGATATATCCGAGGAACTTCCAAGAGAGGTTTGTGTATTGAAAGTGACAAGTCTCAGTTGGTGGGCTACTTGGATGTTGATATGGCTGAAGATATTGACAGTCGCAAGTCCACTTTTGGATACTTGATGAAATTTGTAGGAGGGGCAGTCTCCTGGCAGTCCAAGTTACAAAAATGTATCGCTATTTTCACTACTGACGCCGAGTATATTGCCGTGACAGAAGCTTGCAAAGAGATGTTAAGAAGTTCATTCAGGAGTTGGGCCTCAGACAAGAAAAGTATGCAGTACTTTGTGATAGTCAGAGCGCCATTCATCTCTGCAAAAACTCCTCACTCCATTCCAGATCAAAGCATATTGATGTGCGATATCATTGGGTGAGAGACATATTGGTAGCCGGTCTACTGTCACTGGAAAAGATTGACACTGAAGAGAACGGGGCAGATATGATGACCAATATTCTACCGAAGGGGAAGAATGAAGCATGCTACAGGCTAGCCGGGATGATGGACTTAACTTCCTCATGGTCATGAGGAGAAGTTTGTTGGGGATCACTCACGTGTGGAAGTCCTTAGGACTTGAACGAAGCACGTATGTGCTAGGAGGAGGGAATTCCGATCAACTCTGTTGACCGAAATATTCTAGACGGTCAACTCTTCCGGTCAATGGACTACTTCAACCGGTCAACGGTATGGTTGACCGGTTGAATATGGAAGGTGCTGTCATATTCTAAAAGGTATACAGTTGACCTACCCGATCAGGTAGTTGGTAGACATCATTTTCGGAACTCCAGAGGTTGATCAGTTCGCAGGAACAGGCATGCGCCCCCTTCTGCAGGACAGGGCGTGCACATGCATGCAGACCTTGGAAGTTGAGCACCAACCACCAAGCTAGGCTATGGTGATGAACATGTGTATATATGTGTGTATATGCACATTCAGCAATACAGGGGTGCGATAGAGAAGAAAAAGAAGGAGAAGACACCGGATAAGTAGAGAGAAGAGTGTGTAAAATAGAGAGGAGAGAAAGTGAAAAGAAAGAGAGCTGTGAGTGAAAACGAAGTGTAAGGATTTTGTTTACTTTGCTCTATTCTTATTTTTTACCTCCTGTAACTTGTTCTCATACTTAGTGATTCTTTGTGAACTTAGTGTCCCGTGGTTTTTTCCTTATTTCAGAAGAGTTTTCCATGTAAATTTGGTGTTCATTTCTTTTTTTTGCCTCTACTTCACAGTGCTTGTGTGCTTTATCAGTTGGCCGCCTATTCCGGCCAACAGAGAGATTGTTCTTGTGTTCTTGTCTGTAGGCCGCCCGTAGTCCGGCCAACAAGTGGTATCAAAGAGAGGTTGACAATTCCGTCTGAATGGCGTCAACATCCTCAAAGAACTTGCTATTCAGTATAGAACAGTTTAATGGGTAGGGCAATTTCATCCTCTGGCAGGAGAGGGTGAAGAACATCTTGACTAGAGAAGGAACAATCAAAGCACTGAGGAAGAAGGAAGATAAGCCGGAAAGCCTATCAGTGGAGGACTGGCAAGATAAACGAGATCTTGCCAATTGCACTATTAAATTATGCCTGGCGGACAACACGCTGCAGGAGGTCCTTGGCTTGACTGATCCGGTGGAGGCGTGGGAGAAGTTGGAGAGCCGATATAAGTCCAAATCCTTGACAACCAGATTTCATATAAATAAACAGTTTTATGGTCTGCGGTTGTCAGAAGGTGACAGCTTTGAAAAGTATTTGGACGACTTTAATCGGATTGTAACACAGATGTCCGTCCTTGATGAGGTAATCAAGGAGGAAGACAAGGCATTGGTGCTGCTGGCCTCTCTGCCAGCTTCTTATGACCATATTGTCACTACGCTGCTGTTTGGAAAATACACTCTCAAATTGGACGAGGTCATCGCTTTCTTACTCATGAATGAGTCAAGGCGGTCACAAGGGGCCTCAACGTCTTCTCATAGTGAGGTACTTGTGACCGAGTCTAGAGGACGGAGTAGAGGACGAAGTCAAGCCTGGAGAGAAAGGACGCAACAAATCTCGTTCAAGGTATCAAAACCTTGAGTGCCATCATTGTGGCAAAAAGGGCCACATCAAGAAGCAGTATTTCAAGTGGAAGCGCGAGAACGCCAAAAAGGAGAAAGGAGAAAAGGGACGAAGTGAGGACAAGTCCTCCGTTTCAGTGGTTATAAGAAGCGATCTCCTGGTGACATGTGAAGAGAATGTGGCAAACCTGACGGACGAGGAGTTCGGTTGGGTGATTGATTCTGGTGCCACCTTGCACGCCACATCAAAAAGGGGATTGTTCACATCCTATACTCCAAGGGATTTTGGAGTGATAAGGATGGGCAATGAAGGAACATCCCAAATTATTGGTAAGGGTGACGTTGTGCTGGTTACCAATAACAGGACGAAACTGATGTTAAAGGATGTTCGACATGTTCCTGACATCAGGCTTAATATCATCTCAGCTAGTCGGCTGGATGATGAAGGTTATTGTAGCACATTCTGTAAAGGGGAGTGAAAACTTACCAGAAGATATCTGGTAGTGGCAAGAGGGAAAAGGTGCTCTGGCCTGTACATCATGAAGGCGTTCGCAACAGCCAGAGATGTAAATGCTGCAACCATCAAGGAAACCGAAAACTTGTGGCACATGAGGTTGGGCCACATGAGTGAATGCGGACTACATCATTTGGCCAGGAAGGGCCTTATTGCGGAGTGAAGGAGGACGGACTAAGAACGTGTCCTCACCGCTTGGTCGGCAAACAAAGGAGAGTCTCATTTCATGGAGACTTGTCCGCTCCAAAAGCAGAACTGCTTGAGCTCATCCACACAGATGTGTGTGGACCATTCAAAGAGAAGTCATTTGGTGGAGCTCAATATTTCGTCTCTTTCATTGATGATTGTTCCAGAAAACTATGGGTCTATCCATTGAAAACCAAGGATCAGATCATCGGTATATTTGAGCAATTTCATGCCCTTATTGAGCGACAGACGGGGAAGAAATTGAAGACCGTCCGAAGCAACAATGGCGGTGAATACATAGGGTTCTTTGATGCCTATTGTCGGTCATATGGTATTAGGCATCAGAAGACACCTCCAAAAACGCTACAATTGAACGGAGTGGCTGAGCGGATGAACCTCACACTTTTAGAAAGAGTACGGTGTATGCTTTCCGAAGCTGAGCTTCTCAGACACTTCTGGGTCGAAACATTAAAGACGGCGGCCTACATTATAAATAGGTCGCCCAGTAAGCCCTTGAAGGGTGAAGTGCCGGAGAAGATATGGTCGAGCAAGGAGCCATCTTATGATCATCTACGGGTGTTTGGATGTAAAGCATTTGTCCATATCTCAAGAGATGAAAGGATAAAGTTGGAGCCAAAGACGATACAGTGCGTTTTTCTAGGCTACAGAGAAGATGAGTTGGGTTACAGATTTTATGTTCCAGTTGGAAAAAGACTTGTCCGGTCAAGGGACGTAACATTCGTTGAAGGCGAAATGATCAAAGATATTGGCAGAAAAGTCAAGTGTGATGGTGAGCAAGTGGACGGACAAAGTGTCGAAGTTGTCCGTCCGGTATATCTGGAAGACGAGGACAATGGTCCTGAGGCGGTCGATTATAATGGAGAGGAAATAATGACTCCTGATGAAGACCAGGATGAAGTCATATCTCAACCTGTCGAGGATCTATCTGTCAGACGATCCTTACGAAACAAACGGTCGTCCGTCCGTCTGTCGCCTAGTGAGTATCTTATGCTCACTGATGCCGGAGAGCCTGAGACTTATGAAGATGTTATGGAGGATGAGAACAAGGAGAAATGGATGGAAGCCATGAAGGATGAAATGTGTTTTCTCTATGAAAATCACATATTTGATTTAGTCAAGCTTCCTAAGGGGAAGAGAGCCTTGAAGAACAAGTGGGTCTTTCGACTGAAGACGTCCGAAGACACTATGCAGCTGAGATACATAGCACGGCTAGTGGTGAAAGATTTTAGTCAACGGAATGGAGTTAATTTTGATGAGATCTTTGCTCCAGTGGTAAAAAAGTCTTCTATACGGGTTGTGCTGGGATTGGTAGCCGCCCAGAACCTGGAAGTGGAGCAGATGGACGTCCGGACAGCTTTTCTTCATGATAAACTGGAAGAAGAAATTTATATGGAGCAGCCTGAAAGGTTCAAGGCTAAAAGAAATGAGCAACTAGTCTGTCGTCTAAAGAAGAGTCTGTATGGATTGAAACAGGCTCCAAGACAGTGGTACAAGAAATTTGAATCTGTCATGATTAGTCAAGGATACCGGCAAACTACCTGCGATCACTGTATTTTTACACCGAGGTTTTCAGAAGACGATTTTGTTATCCTTCTTCTTTACGTAGACGACATGTTGATTGTTGGACAAAACAATACTCGGATAAAGATGTTGAATGAGCAACTTGGGCAATCCTTTGTCATGAAAGGCCTCAGACCGGCAAACCAGATTCTTGAGGTTAGAATCATTTGCGATCGGGAGGCAGGGAGACTATGGTTGTCTCAAGAAAATTATTTTAAGAAGATGCTCCAACGATTCAACATGGTTAAGTCTAAACTTGTCAGCACTCCACTTGCAAATCATCACAAGTTGAGTAGTCGCCAGTGTCCATCTTCAGACGAAGAGAAAGCATACATGAGAGGCATTCCCAACTTTTCAGCCGTAGGAAGCCTTATGTATGCTCTGGTATGCACCAGGCCGGATATAGTACATGCTGTTGGCACAGTCAGTCAGTTTCTGTCCGATCCAAGCAAGGAGCACTCGTTCACGGTGAAGTGGATTATGAGATACATTTGAGGAACTTCCAAGAGGTGCTTGTGTCTTCGAAGTGACAAGCCTCAGTTGGTGGGCTACTCGGATGCTGATATGGCCGGAGACGTTGACAATCACAAGTCCACTTCAGGATACTTGGTGAAATTTGCATGAGCAGTTTCTTGGCAGTCCAAGTTATAAAAATGTGTCGCTATTTCCATTACTGAAGCCGAGTACATTGTCGTGACAGAAGCTTGCAAGGAGATGTTGTGGATGAAGAAGTTCGTTCAGGAACTGAGTCTTAAAAAAGAAAAATATGTGATACTCTGTGACAGCCAGAGTGCCGTTCATCTCTGTAAGAACTCCTCATACCATTCCAGATCAAAGCATATTGATATGCGATATCATTTGGTGAGAGATGTACTGGAGATCGTTCTACTATCACTGGAAAAGATTGACACTGAAGAGAACGGGGCAGATATGTTGACTAAGATTCTACCGAAGGGAAAGAATAAAGCATGCTGCAGGTTAGCTGGGATGATGGACTTAACTTCCTCACAGTCGTGAGGGGAATTTTATTGGGGATCACTCCCGTGTGGAGATCCTTGTGACCAAAGGACTTGGACGAAGCATGTATGTGTGCTAAAATGAAGGAATCCTGATCAACTATGTTGATCGGAATCTTATGGACGGTCAACTTTATCGGTCAAAATGTTGACCGGAAAAAGTCATGAGACGACTGATTCTAGCTGAGGAAGCAGGACAGACTACTTCAACCGGTCAACTGTGTGGTTGACCGGCTGAATATGGAAGGTCCGTATGACTGTCAAATCCCAAAAGGTGTACAGTTGATCTACCCGATTGGGTAGTTGGTAGTTGTCATTCTTGGGACTCCAAAGGCTGATCGGTTTGTAGGAGCAGGCATGTGTCATCTGCTGCAGGACAGGGTGTGCATATGCATGTAGACCTTGGAAGTTGAGCACCAACTACCAAGCTGGGCTGTGGTGGGGGACATGTGTATATATGTGTGTATATGCACACTCGGCGATGAAGATATTGAGGGAGAAGGAGAAGAAGAAGGCGCCGGATAAGTAGAGAAAACACTGTGTGTGTAAAACAGAGAGGAGAGAAAATAAAAAAAAGAGAGCTGTGAGAGAAAAACAAGTGTGAGGGCTTTGTTTACTTATGCTCTGTTCTTATTTTCGCCTCCTGTAATTCTTCTCATACTTAGTAATTCTTTGTAGATTTAGTGTCCCGTGATTTTTCTTTTTTTAGAAGGATTTTCCAGGTAAAAAATACGGTGTTCATTTCTCTTCTCTTGCCTCTACCTCACAGTGCTTGTGTGCTCTGTCAGTTACCCGTCCATTCCAGCCAACAGAAGGGGATTGTTCTTGTGTCCTGGTCAGTAGGCCTCCCATTGTCCGCCAACAGCCTCACGTGGGTCCAGACCTTTGTGGCCGACGTATCAAGGCCATTTACTTAGGGCATTCACAGTGATCCTCATATTTTGAACTAAAAAGTTGAAAAAATGTTTCCTTGGCTTGTTGAATTGAATTTCCTATACTATAGCAATGAATCAACTCTTCATCTCTCAGTAGATTCCACAGCTTCATTTATTCTATATTTCCATAAATTTGTTATTATTCAGTCAATGTCTGGGATTTTTTTGTCTTTGAGTTATAGATGCCATAAAACCATTAACCATTTTCATTCTCTGTTTTAAAATCTCTCTCTCTAATTTGACAGATACTCGTTATGGAGTAGAATGAGGGCTGCTCAGAAATTGAGTTCTTAAACATCCTTTAGGTTTTCTTTGACTTCATCAAATTTGTATTTTACAGGTATGACTGTAATTTTGGATTTGATGAGTCCCTTTGTCATGCATGAGTTGGGTTTAAGAAGTTGTTTCTAACTTCATGCTTTGAAACTTGGATAAAGTAGCTCATCTGCCATGGATGAAGGGGATGCTGAGAATGTGACTGATGCTAGTAATGTTTTGTTTAAATCTGAAAATTGCAATGTCTTGGAATCTCAAGAGACGATCATCCCCAAAGAGGGAAGCTGCCCGAGGAGCTCAATCCAGGAATTCATGGACCTGTTGGATGGGAAGAATGTATGTGGTAATAATGAACATTTTACAAATACGTTGGAACGCCCATGCACCAGTTCTGCTAAAGCTGCTGAGGGCAGGGTTGAGGAGTTAACACTTGCAAGCTACAGTGCTGTGCTTGGTTCAACAAGCGGCAGTGGAATGATTGACAGTGTGGAAAACCAGCTGTGGCATCTAAATCAGTTGACAGGTAGACCTGAAGCTGGAAGTTCACGAGGAGATACTGCAAGAACATCAGGTGTTTCTGGAGAAAACAGACAACCATCTTTTGGTTTTCTAACTGGACACACATCTGATCGTGAACACAATGCAGTCACTGGAAAGTTGACATCCAGTGAAAGTGTGACAAATATTTTTTCCCCTGGAACTACGCGGACAAAGATTATATCTAAAGCTGGATTTCCTGAATATTTTGTTAAAAATACGTTGAAGGGTAAAGGGGTCTTATTTAGGGGACCGACGTCAGCTGCCCCTGGTGTTGAATCTTTGGGCGGGGTGGTTATGAAGGGCATTAATGCAACTGCTGTATCTTCTGATGCACAACTTAATATTGGAGCAAAGCGTACTATACTTTTAAACTCTGAGCCTGATTGTGGTGCTGGTTTAGAGCCTTGTACTAGTGTAGACAGCTTGAGAGAACCAGAGCCTTGTACTAGTGTAGACAGCTTGAGAGAATGGCTTAAATCTGGGCACAATGAACTGCATAAGGTCAGCAACTTGGCTATTTTCAGACAGATATTAGAGCTGGTGAATTTGTCACACTCGAAAGGAAAGATTTTGCTAGACTTGCGACCATCCTATTTTAAGATATCACCTTCGAAAGAGGTTAAGTATTGTGGGCGGGTATCTAGTGAGGTGGAAAAGCCCGAGAGTCTTGTGCTTGAAGGTAAGCTGATTGAGCAGAATTTGAAAAGGACACGGGAACAGGGTCTGTTGCCCTCTTATATTATGTGTGCGAAGCAGCAAAACATAGGTGACAATGAGAAATTTTTTAAGAAGAAGCCCCGGTTTGAGTCATACGACCCCCTAGAATCTACTATGGCAGGTCTAGGAGCTTCTGGCTATGGAATCATTGAAAAGTCTCATTCAAATGTGGATCCAAAGACTGAAATCAGTTCCAGCATCTCCGATTCGCTAGATACATCTAAGCGGCATTTGTTTTCTGTGGCTGACCAGTTAGAGGATAAATGGTATAGAAGTCCAGAGGAGCTTGTTATGAAGGGCTGCACTTTTTCATCAAATGTTTACTCTCTTGGGGTTCTCTTATTTGAGGTATGTGTGAAGTTAATTTTCTATGTTTTTTCGCATTTCTTACATGATGCTGAACATGTTATGTGAGATACAGAAAATTTTCCCAGATTTGGCATGTATAAGATGTCATGCTGTGGGAATTATTGTTTCTAATTGAGACCATTTCAGAGGTGTATTTGTTGACAGAGACATGCCTAATCAGATGTACACACAATCATGCTCATATTTGTGCACTCACTGATACCATAAAATTAGGCCAAAATCAATCCAACCTACTACAACATTATCACTTGTATGTCATTTTAGGTTTGCATCAAGTGTGACAATTTGGCCAATATTAGTAGATAAAATAATTTCGTTTATTTATGAATCCCAAACAATTCAAGAAGTGACAATAGGTTCTTTCAACTGTAGAGTTTGCCTATAAAATCTACCAATTGTTGAGTCTGCCTATAAAAACAATGTGAATAGGCCTTGTGTTAGCGAAAGGCAACTGTGTTAGCGAGTAGTTAGTTTTAATGCGACTAGCTATAATTCTTTGTTTCCATGTTGAAATGTTTAACCTTTAACTAACTTATTAATCCTCTCATTGATGTAGATCACAAGGAAAATAAACCATTGGAATCTTAGGTATTTAGGAATTATTCTGTTTCTTATAGAATATAAAAATTAATACTCATACAACTTATATATAATCCTTTTACGATCTCCTTGCCATCTATAGGTAGAGAGAGAGAGAGAGGGGCCCCTTTTAATATTTATCATTGTTTTCTTTAAAAAACCTTTCTATATATGGAATAGCATTGTATAAAGGTTGTAAAAGGTAATGGGCTCATAGAATATTTTTGTGACTTCGATAATTTAGTTTTTAGACTCTAGGGTCTAGATTTATTTGTATTTTATCATGTGGTGTTCGAGGAAAAATAATTTAGTTTTGATTTAGGAGCTAATTAGGCCTTGAAGTACCTTCCTAGTTATTTACCTTATACTCAAAGGTGTTTATCCTATAAATCTAGCTTGTTACTCATTGTTTTGGATTGAATTAAAACTCATATGAACTTTGGCGTTTGTTCTTGGTTGGGTAGGTTCCTATCGCTCTACATGAGGATCATTTTACATGTGCATAGTTTATTGCAGTGAAAGTCTCTCCCCTTATGAGGAATAGGTCACACTTTTGGGCCCCATGGGACTCTACAATAGATGTAAAATTTCCCCTTCCCTTATAAAGTTTAAACAGGAAAAAAAGGGTAGGGCGGCAATTAGTTCTACAATAGGAAAGTGAGTGGACATAACTTGGTGTATTTATTTATCTGCAAAAAGAGAAGTTATGATAATTGGGCACCAACGGGTACCCTTATTCTGAATATTGAAGGGAAATGCTCTCCTCCCGACATCGGTACTAAGCAGTTGCAATAATCGAGTTCATAGATATTCATGGTATAATAGAGATTATCACATGTACAATTATACTGAATTCGACAAATTAATATTTCTACCCGAGCTCCACTCTATCATGTACTATTTACATTACCGCCTCCCCCCCCCCCCAAAATGTTGGTTCTAGTGGAAGAAAACAAACGATGTCGAGCTTCATTGTTCATAGACAAAGTTGATTCTATCTCTTGCTTGGGGAAAAAAAAAAGAATCGTATTGTATGTGAGGTGAGAGAATTTCATGAATTGTGTATTTTGTTCAATGATGCATCAATAATTATAGATGAGATTCTTGTGGATACATTCACAAAAATTAATCAAATTGTCTGATGTAGAGGCAATCAAGAAAGCCGCATAAGTGAATATATAACCTAGGGAGAAGTGGGCTGTTTTGCTGTGAAACTGATTCATTGCCATCCAATGCTGGAACTTGAATATATAACCTATGGAGAACTTGAATGTGCCCTAGCCCAGGTATGCTGGAAACTCTCCATCCAATGATCTACAACTCTTCATTAATAAAATCGTTGAAATCAGGCGTTGCTGCTGCTGCAGGTTCTGTCTTTATCTAATAAGCATGGACACTAACACACCGACACATTGTTTTTCTTGAAACGAGGACATGACACATTGGGGATATATTAATAATCATAATTGGGAATATGTTAATAATCATAATTTATTATTTTTCTAATTGATGTACAAGATTTCTTTGTAATAAATTAGTAATAGATATACATATTTTTTGTTTTTTCACCCAAAAAAATTTCATAGGAAAGTATGCAATTAAATCTGTCTAACTAAATCATGCTACAATATCTTCAATAAACTATCATAGAATAATAATACTGATATAACTTAATAAATTGAGGCAAAACTTAATATAGCCAAATTTTTGTAATGTAATCAATATTTACATTTTAATTTTACCACTTTACATTTTGTAATTGTTAAAAGATATGAAATATAAGTAACAATCCAAAACAAAACGTGTCTAAGACTTGTCCTAAGCATGTTTGAATGTGTCCCAAGTTTGTCCACAATGTGTTTGAATGGGTCAAATTTTTTAAAAAATTGGCCGTGTTGAGGTGTGTCAAAAAAGTCAGTGTCCAATATGTTCGGACACTGATACTGGGAATGTCCTTGTTTATTAGGTTTTCATGATTGACTTTACTGGGTTGATGCCACCATGGGGTGCATAAAAGTCAACTGAAGTCAAGTATTGGCCTAGTCAAGCTTGGCTCACCCTTATAAATCCGTACTTGAACTTGATCAAACCCGAATTTGAACTTCTCAAATTGGCTCAAGATTAACCGTGCTGAGCTCAAAATAAAGAAGAAAGATTATTTTCACTGTTTTATCACATAAACTCACGTCCAATCTGTAATTGATGCACAAATGGGCCTAGAAAGCCTTTGTGCGACTCAATAGTGGGCTTGCAACTGTCCACTCCAGCTAAAGGGGAGCACTGTTGCATTTATAAAGGTGAGCAGCACGCCTCTTTCCCATTGTGAGACAAGGAGCTGCCTTATATAAAGAGAAGGCATCTTCTTCCCAAGAGTTGGAAAAAAAATATTTACAAGAAAATGATCAGATCAGATCTTTCACTGAGAACCATTGTCTCATTAAAATTGCAAGGCAAGCTCATTTCAAAAATTGCTGTTAATGGAAATGTCGTCTGTTTGCAGTGGCTGTGGCATTAAGTTTCTCCAAATCAGCTAATTTGTTGCCCCAATACATCCAGTAATAATCAAGTTAAACTCCCACAGTTGTGTTTCATGGAAATTCATAATATTTGGTTTCCCGTAGCGTAAACAGGTCTCCATTTGTTTCCATTTATTTTTATTATTCAAACCTCTTACATTGCAACTTAAAAACATAATTTTCTTCTTTTATGACTGATTAAAGATGACCCATCTTCCCTGAATGGTATTTATAATAGTGAAGCTAATCAAAGGGAGACTTTTCAGCTGATTCTCCCTTTGTTCACCTGGTTGCTCCTTTCTAATGACACTCTCAATTAAGATTTTCTGGCCTTTTCAGTTTCACAACTTTATCAAGCTTGAAAATAGAGCTGACAACTTGTTTACACTTAATGGAGACGACTACATTCCTGAAGAAACTAATTCTATTATGATACAAGAGGGCATCCAAGTTAATGTCTTAACAACGACAAATGACTGAGGTTAGGGAAATTATAGCAAATCGATTGTGGAATGATTATACCAACCGTTATAAAAGAAATTAACACTTTATAGCATCAAACTAAATCTGAATTGTCTAATTTCAAGTTTATATCTTTTGTATTTCATAGATTGTTATGGACAAAGGGGTGTATGTGTGTGTGCCTCTCCCTCTCT
>JAOVVI020008923.1:0-13908 GCA_028571085.2 Nepenthes alata
TGGCATTGATGTGTTTGGGAAAAATGTTGCAGCTCACTTTTCTTTACCTAAATTTTTCTCCCCGAATTTACTTTCTGATTTGATCGTGTAACTTGAATATTCAATTGCTGAATGTGATTAACAAGTTTATTCATGTTCAGCCCCTTTCTTTGGTTGTATAAAAGATTCACGGTGTAGCATCGATGGCGAATGTGACCTACTTTTCCACACGCATGACAGGTAGGCACAAATTTTGGTCTTGAAGACATATTCACAGATCTTTGATTGGAAGGATTAGATAAATTAGTTGAGCCAAATCATTTCTCCACATGTTGAGATACGGTCTTAATGACTTTGGGTGTGGTAATATTTTTGAGAGGACTCTCTGTGGCGGGAACGAATACAGTTTTAGGAGGAGGACCATGTTGGAAGATTTTCTCAACATATCCCAGACCCTTTTTATTTCCAATCACTTTCCCAATCCCCAATATATGATCAAGTTTTTATGTTCCACTTAAGAATTTCTTCAGATCGTTGTTAGTGTTCTCCAGCTCCACTTCTAGAGTCGTAATTTTAACGACCAAGGAGCTATTTTTTACTTCCAGATCAAGACGAGTAACACTGGCACCCTTCAATTTTGTTGTCACGTCATCCTTTTCTCTTTCCAAGGCAATGAGTTTTTTATTTAAGCATTTATTCATTTTCTTCACTTTCAAGCATTCCCTAAAGAGTTTATCGTAAGCTTCTTGAAGTCTATCAAACTCGCAATCAGATTATTTATGAGAAGAATCTGACTGTTCGGGAGGTGCACTGGATGCTTCGTCACTACTAATTATGGATGTCTTGAATGCCATATAGTTTACTTCGCCATCTTCAGTGGGTTGTTCATTATGATTTGCATCATCTTCATCATCTGTTAGAGACACAGTTAAGGATTTTCCTTTTTGACGCTTAAAATTTGGGCACTCAGTTCGGATATGACCAAAATCGTGGCATTCATGACATTGGATACTTTGAGATTTTATATTTTTAATGTCTTTAGTCTTCTTTGTATCCTTTTTGAACGAATATTGAGGCAGATCAGTGCCTTTGGAATGTTGTTTGCTATTTTTATTTTTAAAAATTTTTTTAAAATTTTTAACAAACAGAGCAAAATCTTCATCACTACAAGACTCATAGTCCGAGTGACGATCTTTCTCTTCCTTTACAGTTTTCAGGGTAATTGATTTGTTTCTTTTGGATTGGAAAAGAGAATGCTCATAAGTTTGAATGGATCCAACAAGTTTTTCTATTTTCAAATTATCTAAATCTTTACTTTCTTCAATGGCTGTAACCTTTGGTCTAAATCGTTCAGGCAAAGATTAAAAAACTTTTTGAATAATTCTATTTTCAGAAATACATTCTCCTAGATTGAACGTAGAATTGACAATGTCTTTTAATTTTGCATAAAATTTATCAAAGGTCTCGTCATCTTTCATTCATATTTCTTCAAACTTGGTGGTGATCATTTACAATTTTGAATTTTTGACAAGTTTCGCACCTTCATGGGTAATCTCAAGAATGTCTCATACTTCTTTTGATTTTTCACACATAAAGATACGTTTAAATTCATCGGGAGATATAGCCATAAAAATAGCATGTAGTTCCTTACTGTTCCTACATGCATCAAGTTCCTCTTTGGTCCATAAAGATAAGACTTTTGGTTCATTACCAATGGAACTAGTAGGTGGAGTCCACCCAACTTGGGTACTTGTCCAAACACGCTCGTCCATTGACTTTAAAAATGCCCTCATACGTGCTTTCCAGTACGCATAATTGATCCCATCAAAAAATAAACGGACAAAGATTGCCTAGTAGGCATCTAGAGCGGGGTCATCGATCAGGGTAAGTCTCTAATACCAATTAAAAATGCACTGCTTGTGCTAACATGATACAATTAAGTTTCGATCCCGATAAATATAGTGAAAGCAGTAAACAATAAATATTCGATACACATAAAGAATATTTAGATTTGGATGCCAATGATACTAATCAGTCATGCAAAGTATAAGTAAGCGTAAGCAGTAATACAAAGACATGATTTTTGGTGACGAAGAAAAAACTCGATACCCATGATAATCGAGAAAAACCCTCCGGGCTTCAACGGCTAGGAAAGCAATGCACTATGAAAATCAACTTACAGCCCGGGTGGTAACGACGTTCTAACCTAGCCGACTTACTCCCGACTTGTGATCCCTACCAAGGAACTCCTTGGATTTGTCCGCGGTAACGGAATCAGACACATTCCAGTCTTCACGTCAATCTTCCCTCTCGAGCCACTTAAATTGTCAAACACAATTGGGTCTCCTTCTTCACGAACGAACGTCTCCAATGAAGGTAAAAGGAAGTGTTTCAATGGTTAATGTAAGGTGATGAGAAAACTTATTTGAACATGAAGATCAATCTTATAACTTTTAATTTTCTCAAGAGAAGCAATATCAATAGAGCATAAGCAACTTTCTTCTCAAATAGGGCATAAAAATAAAACCTCCAGAGTCCTTTCTGACTTCTTAGGGTTCCCATTATAAGTCGGGTATATATAGAGGACTCAAGGTTTGCGTTTAAAAATATGCTCGTTGCCACGCCGCTCGAGCGCGCGCCGGGCGCACAGAGGGTTTTTCGAGAAACCCTACGTGCGCTTGAGCGCAAGGCGACGACCAGTGAGTGGGGTCCATTCTGAATTTTTGGCTCGAGCACGGGGGTGGCACACAGCGAGCGGGGTCCATTCTATTTTTTAGGGTCGAGCGGGGAGCGAGCGCACGAAGGGCGCGGAGGCTTTGGACGGGCTCGAGCGACTGGAGGGCGAAAAGGACCAATACACTAATACATAATGTCACAAAATTTGTCAATTAGAAAATGACTCTAATATTTTGTATATTGTACCTTACTGAGTATTTGGCTCATTTTCTTACTACTTTTAGTAACTTTCAGATGAGTAGGAGACGTAAGAATTCTTACCCGATGAGCTAGATTGAAGATTTGGAAGATTTTGGGCTTGTTAGATTAAATGTTTATGCATTGTTGTGTTGGGTTGGTTTAGGCCATTTTGTCTATTGTAGATTAGTCATTTTGGTTCCGAATATAATTTTTGATGTATTATTATAGATTTTCAGGCGATATTGTTAGCCCGTGTGATATTTTTGTATTGTTTGAAGCTGTCAATTTTGTATTTGATCATGGACAGGATTGTTATTTATTGTGCTGGATTATTTTGTCGAAGTGAAATAGGATATTCATGTTTTACAGGTTATGGAGGAAGTCTGTTATGGATGATTTATATTGTTTAGCATTTTTCAGGCATTGTTCATTGTATCTAGATATTATAATTCAGTTTAATTTTAATTCTAGATGACGGATGTAAAGTAAACAGGTTGTGGCCAATATTTTAAAGTCGAGTTGTTGTATTTTAGAGTCTAGTGTTGGTCATTGTGTCGTGATGGTCTTGGACAGATTTTTATGTGTGGAATTGTCATTATGGTGTAGGAAGATGGTTCTGTTTTCTGCAGGTTATTGATATTGGAAATGTTTTTGCTTCCGTGATATCATTGGATTATATATGTTAAATTGATATTTTTACAGGCATTTTTTCCTACTAAAGGTCTAATGTTGTATTTTTGGGGTCGGTGTCAGAGTCAGAGCCACCAATATTGTGACACATTTTTGGATCCTATGTATATTCTTTATTATTTATGTTGAGGTCGGTTGTAGTATCTCACATCCAATGGGTTTTTCTTTCAGTTATTTAGTTAATCGTTTATGATTAGAAGTAATGACGGGATTTGAATATGTTTCATCATAGGTGGTATCAAAGAAGTTGTAGGGAGATGCCTTAAGGTCTAAATCAGGTTGATCTTGATTCGAGGCCTAAGTTGATTGATTTTGGGTTGAAGTTTAGGTTTGATTGATTTTGGGTTGAGATCCTCAGTCGAGTAATTTGCTAAGGTGGGGTGATCTAACTCGATTATTAATGTGTTGGTGATAGAATTAAGAGATGGCAGGGCTTGCAAGCAATGGGAAACTAAATACTCGCTTAGAGCTAATTCTGGTGTTCGGTTTGGGTCTGTAAATATAAGTGGTTGATTGATTAGATTTTAATTGATGTACCGAGTATTGATGTGCTATTAGGGGCGTCTGGTTGGAGAGTCACCACGCTAAGTATATGTTTACAAGTTAGGTTCTGAATTTTGAATTGGCAGAAGAATCGATTGAGAGGCGACAGAATTGATATCAATTTTTGCATGCAAGCCATTGATGATGGTGTGTGCCGAGTTTAGTTGGCATACGTGACTACATCTGGAAATCATTTTGTGGTCACTAAACATTTTTCAGCTAGGTAAGTATTCAAGGATGTTTTTTTGGAGGAAACGATTAGGCTGGTTTATCTCATGGTTGCTAAATCAAGGTTGCGCTAGGATCGGTACCAATTTTTAAGGATTCCGTCTAGAATTGAGGAAGCATTGGTTAGGTGACCGCCGTAGGATGCTTTGGAACCTTTGGAGTGAATAAAATGAACTGATGAGGTTATATGATGATGATTGTAAATTTAGGTTATTCGGGAGATGAATGGTTTGATAAGCAAATATTGTGAATTAATAGGTGATTTGTTTAATCTATTGCAAGGGTTTGATATTTTCTAAGATCGATCTATATCCAGAGTGTGATTAATTGTGGATAATCAAGAGTAGTACCCGTGGCAACTTTCAGAAAAAGATATAGCCGTTACAAGTTTTGGTAATGCCTCTTAGGTTTGTGGTTTCGTCGATATTTTTGTGGATTTTATGGATTGGATCTTTCAGCCATATTTAGGTTAATTTTTGTGAGGGCCTCATCAATGAATTCAAAGAATTATGGGAGTATATGAACTCTATTTGAGGACTATATCATGGATTGTAAGAGGTAGTTAGCGTAGGCTCATTTGAGAAAAGAATGTGAGTTTGGTTGGACGAAATGTCATCTTTGGCATATGTCTTCTTCGGTAGCATGATTGTGGGTCTATAGAACATTAAAGCATTGGCTAATAGAGAAAGACTGATTAATGTCACGAAGGTGTGTGGTTTTCTTGGATCTAGTTGAATCCGGTAAGTTATCCATTAAGTATTCCACGAGGATTGCAGCATTCGTGGGGCATTTGGCTTGGAAGAGATTGGTAATTATCGAAATGAGATATATGGGGATAGCTTTCGAGGAATAAATGGTAAATTATCAACCACGTCGTTTGGATTGATCCCTAATGGTTCAAGTGAATTGTAGTAGAATATGATAGTTTTGAGGAAGATTTAGGATTGTGTTTTCCCACAGCATGTATGGGTGGCTACCCTTGGGTTAAGTCAGTAGGAAGTCTTTGACCAGAATATCTCCAACCATGAGTCAGCGGTCAGGATCTTTGCTTTGAAGATTTATAAGTGTTGCTTATGTGAAGATAGTTATTGTCCAATTTTAAAGGTCTGAGAAGTTGTTTCGTAAATAAGAGATGATCATTCGACAGTGCAAGAGGGTAAATCTGTTTAAGGATTGTGAAGGTGAATCTCGGTATCTTTCAAGAAAAGCGAATATTATTGCCAATAATTTGATGTCGAGAGTCTTCAGATTTGGTATGTCATCGATACTTCATAGGAGATGTTGAAGGGTGAGCCACGAGCAAATCCTAATATCTAAGAAAATGGGGTGCTTTGCTTTTGGTTATTGAGAGGAATAGTTGTAACCGAAGTATTGAGGTTTTGAATTTTTTAGATGAGAAGCTCTCGTGGTTTTATTTTGGGGTTGTTAGGACAATAAGGTTTATAGGTGCTATTTGGATAATTGTGGATCTGCTGACGAGGATGGCCCATTTATCATGAATTATGATGATACGTTCAGATTGAGTAAGTTGGCTCATCGGTATGCCAACGAGATGATAAGTTTGCTAAGTATTCGAGTTTTGAGGCTTTGGTGATGACCTGAGGCTGTACGAAAATTTTTGAGTGATTACTTCAATTGTGTTTCCTAAGTAAATTGTAATATGAGGATTATGGGCATTGTCTTAATTGTATCAATATCTTTGGAATTTTTCTTAGATCTATGGCTACTATGTAACCTAGGTGTCCGATATGAATCAATCGATAAGAGTTACAAGAGAATTTTTAGTGCGCAAATAAATGGTTAATCAGAATGGCATAGCGGAAGTATGTGAGCCTATATATTTTAGAACTTGATTTGAGGTTCAAAGTGAATGATCATTTTCGAGGCTTATGGTAAATTAAAGTTTATTAGTCCATTTGAGATTTTGTATTAAAGTCAAGGTTTATTTGGTTTGTTTGAAATTTTGTAGTAAGTCAAAGAGGTGATTAATAAATCGACTTGCCTTCGAATTTGGTGGATTATCGTAATGTCTTCTACGTATCGATGATTGAGGAAGTAAATATCTGATCAAGTTAAGCCGTTACAGGAGATTTAGAATGTGTTTTCTGGTGAAGTTTCAATTTAGATCTTAGATAGGAAGTATCATGCATTAAGAATCAGGATAATTCAATTGGTTGAGGTTCTTCAAGAAAAATCATTTAATCAAGGAAGTGATTTGGGAATGCGAAGAAGAAATCTAAAAGGATTATTACCAATTGTTGAATTTTGAGATTCGTCAAATTTTAAAGACAAAATTTCTTAAGGAGTGGAGGATTGCAAAGTCCACAATTTTTATTTATGATAAGTATGGTTAAATAAGATGACATAATCAAAATTAAGATCATTGAATGTGATAAAGTGTGGAGAAATTTGATTTTGGGCTTGGTTTTGGGCTGAGCCCAAGGCGCGCCAAAAGCGCATTGGGCGAGATTTCTAGTGGCCCCCGCCTAAGGGGCGACCGATTGGCGCTCGAATGCCAGTTCGTGTATTTAAAATTGGCGGTCTCAATTTTCGTCATTTTTTCAAAAGAAGAAGGAAGAGGAAAGAGAGGAGAGAGAGAGAGAGAGAGCACGCTGGCGATGAGAGAGAAGAGGAGATCGAAGCTCTCGGGGATATTTTCAACGTGGAGCTAGTTGAGAAACCTGTAGATCGAGTTGATACAAGTATACTCCTATACTTTTCTTTCTCTTTTTGCTCGTTCTTACCTTTTCTTTCGAGTTTCTTAGTTCAAATACCCGTCCAAATTTAGATTTTGAAGTATTCATGTATTAAATATACATATATGTCGATTTGCTTTCCAGTTTTGAAATAGATGTATGAAAAATGTGTATACATATCAATTTCACGTCCAATTTCGTGGTTGATATGAAATATTATATTTAATCGAAAACCCTAACCCCACGCATGCCCTGATTTCGAGTATTATGATATTTTATCACTTTTATTTTATGTATGATGTTTTGCATAACCGGGTGATTATGTTAAATCATTTAAATGTTCGAATTTCCTTCCTAAAACGCCTCGTATGTTAAGCATATGAATCGACATTGTGAAAATTGTCCATTTTGTATATTTTTGTAGAAATTCTTTATGTAATTTGAAATCCCGAACCTTAAATTCGAATTCAGTTTATGAAAATTTGAAGGATCAAATATATAATATACATATGAAGCAGAAAGTGCATGGAATTTAATGTTTATGGTTCAAAAATGATAATGTCTCCGTTTTGTCAGTCTTATAAAAGTTTCCTAATTCTCCCTAAACTTCTTGTCTATTTATGCATATATTTGAAATTAAGTGTAGAATTCCTTAAGAAGTTAAGAAACTGGATCAAGGAATATTTGATATATTGTATAATTTGACATGCCTTAATATATTATAGTGGAAGATCGTTGTCTGCTAAGGACCGTTTTGTGGCTAGGGCCCCGTTTATAGGGTTATATGTAGATAGCCCGCCTCTAGGTCTTGTATAGGAGGAGAAGGCTTTTGATTGTGTATGAGCAAATACAATTCAGATTTCAATCGACCGCTCCTTTAGTTAGTAATGCCTATTGGCCCTGGTCACCAAAGAAAAGCAAGATTTAAATATGTTTTCTGGCTAAGTATGAAGAAAAGAAAATTGGATATGCATCATGAAAGTTTTTGTACACATTTAAGCTTCTGCACACAATCGTGATTCCCATTTCCCTTCCGATATGTATTTAAGTTAAAAGTATGCATGTTTCTTTGTATATTGTACCTTATTAAGTATTTGAGTCACTTCCTTACTATTTTTACTAACCTTCAGATGAGCAGGAGATGAAGAAGTTCTTATCCGATGAGCTAGATTGAAGATTTGGAATATTTTAGGCATGTTGGATTAAATCTTTATGTATGGTTGTGTTGGGTAGGTTTATACCATTTTGTCCATTGTAGATTAGTAGGTTTGGTTCCGGTCATAGTTTTTATGTATTATGGATTTTCGGGCGATATTGTTAGCCCTTGTGGTATTTTTGTATTGTCCGAAGTTGCCAGTTTGTGTTTGATTATGGACTGGATTGTTATTTATTGTGCTGGATTATTTTATGGAAGTGAAACAAGATATTTAATGTTGTGCAGGTTATGGAGGAAGTGTATTATAGATGATTTACATTGTTTAGTATTTTTCGGACATTGTTCGTTGTATCTAGATGTTGTAATTCAATTTAATTTTAATTCTGGATGACGAATGTAAAGTAAATAGGTTGTGGCCAATGTTTTAAAGGTCGAGTTGTTGTATTATAGAGTCTAGTATTGGTTATTGTGTCATGATAGTTTTGGACAAATTTTTATGTGTGGAATTGTCGTTATGGTGAAGGAAGGTGGTTCTATTTTTTACAGGTTATTGATATTGGAAGTGTTTTTGCTTCCACGATATTATTGGATATATATATATATTGGATTGATATTTTTACAGGCATTTTTTTCCTACTAAAGGTCCAATGTCATATTTTTGAAATCGGTGTCAGAGCCACCGATATTGTGGCACATTTTTGGATCCTATGTATGTTCTTTATTATTTATGTTGAGGTCGGTTGTAGTATCTCACGTCCAATATGTTTTTTTTTCAGTTATTTAGTTAATTGTTTATTATTAGAAGTAATGGTGGGATTTGGACGTATTCCATCATAGGATTAAACTACCAACTAAAATGGATCAAAACTTCCAACTTAGCGGAAGATAACTATCCACTTTCTAAGTTGGATAACTTCCCTTTTGAAGAGAAAATGAACTACCTTCAAAGCTTATGTTATCATTAAACAAGAGAACCTAGTTAGGTCAACCTACCATGGCATGCACCCAGATCCTTGTACTAACATCTCCCACTCATACATGAAGGGTTAAATAAGATCATATGTAAGGTCTATGAATATAAAATTCTTCTAGTAGCCCTTTATGCTGGAAAATGGGCCATGTGAACACCGCGTATACATGAAATAATAGTAAGATGCTATAAATCTGTTAGGGATATACAATGGTTCCAAAATATAGAGTTTGTATCTTGTAGTATTCTAGACGTATTTTTGTTCATTAGTCACATCATCTTTGATATCTTAAAATTATAAATTGAAAGGAGTATGTTTGAGCTATTGCTCTACATTGTATTATTCACAACTATGCCCCAATCCATAATTGGTGACATAATTGGTGACATAGCTAATCGATCACTGAGTACAAGTAAGGATGAAAAAAATTGGTTTTCCTTTCTTTCTCAAATCCATTAATTGTAGTTCAATTCACTTTCAATGACTTATTTCTCAAAATCAAATTTCTCAGGATTATAGTAAACAAGCAAAAGTTGCAGCTATTTAATTAGAATTTCAAGATATAGTCAAAAGTTACAAAAAAATATATATGATAATAGAGGTCATAGAATCTTCTATATGGGTCTCACAAAGTGATGAAAAAAGGACAGATTTAATCATTTCCCTTCAATAGGCACACATTAGTATGAAACACCTATTACAGTATTTGTAACACCTGATTTTTTATTTAATTAGTATGATATTATCAGTTTATTTTAAATTTATTTTAGATATATTACAAATAATTGTGCAATTTAAATTGAAAAAAAATTCACAATAAGGGAGAAGATTTGGCCCCTGAAGCATACCCAACACGCGTTCTTGCACACTTTTGATAGATTAGGCATACTCAAGAAGCGCCTTTGGACCGCTCAAGCTGGATCCAAGTAGATTGGAGGACACTTGATGCACTTCTGAGGTGGCACTCGAGTAAGGTTTTGGTAGATTGCTTACGCTTGAGGAATATCTAAGGCAGTGCTCATATGTGGCTGGGGTTGGGCACGACACCTGACGCGCACGTCAAGCAGCACTCCTGTACCGGTTTGTTTTTTTAAGGAAGTGACACACTATTTCGGTCATTTTGTGTAGAAAGGAGAGAGAAAGAGAAGAGCAGGAAGAGAGATGAAGAGAAGAAGAATGATTTTTAAGTATCTTTTGGTCATATCTATTAGATCGGAGGTTGAAAGTAAGTATTGTTAAACCATAACTTTGGGTTATTTCAGTTTCCATTTAATTTTACTTACATTTGGTGATTTTATTATATATGCATATCATTTTATTTATCCCATTTTGATTATTCTTGTATACATGTCATTACTACCAAATATTTTTGAGATTTTTATTTCAGTTTTGTTGTTATTTAATTGTACTTATTTTGTGAAAATAAATAAATATTTTGAGATATTATATTTATGTATAAGAATAATTGCAAAGGAGAAGTTACATGCTCGTGCAAAGTTTGTCAATGGGTTCGCGTGATCTTTGTGCCATTAAACTTGAGCAAAACTTACAAGCTCTTAGGATTTTGTACCAAATCTTTTAAATAGCCCATGAGATAGGCGCTTAAGCTAACCAAGTTTGAGACCAACCATATGTTGTCCACAAGATTTTAGTTCAAGCTACTAGAGTTTTAGATCATACCCACAATCCCTTTGCACGTCAGAAGCTCAAGCAAAATGCTCATGCTATGTTCACTTCTTGTTCGTGCAACTTAAGTTCAAGCGAAAATACAAGTTTTGCTCAATACACACCACTCAATTGCTTTGACAGGAAACTTCTTTGCAGAATTTCTATACATCTTAAACAACCAGAAGTACCAGAAATGGTGAGGGTGATAGCCAGTGAGTGCAAAACTTGAGAAGCCTTTATTGGTCATTCAAGAGAGAACTTTGGAGGATTAAGAGAACCATTCTTTTCTTGAGAGGTTCTTCTTTCTTCTTCTTAGATAAGCATTCTCTTATTGTGAGGTCTCTTATTTAGTCCAAGGCCATACCTTAAATTCATTAGCCAATAATCTACGGAGTTTATATGTGTGACTCTAATGTAAATTTAGAGCGTGCATTAACTAAAGGAGTTTGATTAGCTCTCAATCAACTTAGAGAAACCAAAGGAAGTTTGGATAGTTGCGGATTTATAGATCTGATGAAAATCTCAGATAATCATATGTCTAGAATCAGTCGACTAGATATTTTAGTAATTTTTTATTGGTCTAGAAGTTAAATATTCTCATATAGTAAATTTTTAAATGATAACTCTTAACTTGGAAGGTTTTTTCATAAACAAATTATTTAAGAATTTTTTATTCATCACCAAAACATTGTATTCTTTTTATTTCTATATTTTATTTATGTTATAAACTTGAGAATGATGATGGTTGATTTCAAACAATGCAAGTAATGTCTTTATATATATTAAAATTATAAACTATTAATTTGTACATTTTCGTGAACAAATGTCTATTCACTTCGTGTAGGTGTTCATAGGTTTAAAAGTCATTCTTTTCACTAATTAAACAAATTAAGTCTTCTCCTAAATCTAACAATAGTAAGTCCTCTTATTGGTGAGTGATTCCGAATATTGATTTCCTATGTAAGTGAGTGATTCCCTAACTTGACTACAAAGGTGAGTGACTTCCTATGTAAAGTGAGCGATTCCCAACGTCTATTCCTGTACTTTTTAGATATCAATTTCAATATAAATGTTAGTTTACTTTCAAACACATGTCAACATCACAATCTATAAGGTATCAATTTTTAAAATATAGTGATTAGAAGTAATTAAATTAATATAATTAAAATTAGGTAGAATATATGTAAAAAATTAAGTTTTGGAAGCGAAATAGGAAGAAGAGGGAGGAGGCCAACGCAAGGCCGAGGCCTTGACGGTGCACAATTTCTAGAATGTAGTGCCCAATGCACACCCGAGGCGGTGCCGGGGTGCAATTTCTAGTATTGCAGTGCCCAAAGCACACCCAATGAGCTCCCGAAGAGAGAAAATGTGGTGCTCGATGCTCACCTGACTAGCGCCCGATACTCACCCGACTAGCACCCAAGGTGCCAGTTTGGGTATATAACCCGCATGACATTTTTCTTCCGCCATTTTTTTATAGAAAAGAGAGAGGGAACACGGTGGAGAGGAGAGAGAAGAGGAGTTCGAGGCTTCCAAGTCCGTTTTCGGGTAAGAGTTAATTAAGAAACTTGTAGATTAAGGCAAAGTAAGTGCACTCATATATTTTTCTTTATCTTGTTGCTCTTTTTATTCCATTCCTTTTGAGTATTTTTAATCAAATGCCCATCCAAACTAAAGTTTTGAGATATTCATATATAAATGTGCATATATATTGATTTCTTGCTCAATTTCGTAGCTTTGTGAAATATTATGTTAATTTGGAAACCCTAGCCCCTCGTACACGAATGTCTTTCTTTATTTCCGGTTATATGTGAAATTTGGCTTTGAAAATCGGAATCCCAAACTTTTTGGATGTCATTATCTTAATTATTTGATATTTATTAACATGTATTTTGCATATGTTATTTTGTATATTTCGGAAGTTATGTTGGGTACCTTGTATGAAAAGATTTGTTATCCAAAAGTCATAATATTTTATTTGGCTCAATGTGATAAGAATTTTTTAATTTTTCTATACTCCATGTCATTTTATGTATATATTTGAAGTCATATGAAAACTGTGTAACAAGAAATATGTGTATATGATATGAAAAAAATTATAAAAAGTATTAGAGGGAACACCACAATTTGTTAATATTAATAAATCGTTCTCCAGAGAATGAGAACTAAGTATTAAGAATTAAGTGTGAAATTTTTCCTTAAGAATAAGTAATCAAGAAATTGGACCAAAGATTTGTATTTCAGAGGACGATATTCTTTGACATGCATTAAGATATTATAGTGGTAGATCGAGAAATACTCTTAGGCCATGGGGGAAGATTTGGTGGCATAAGAACTATGGCCTCGTATATCGCATTAAAGGTATATCGTTCACTACGAAGTGTTAAATTGCATGGGTAAAACATTAGAATGTGTAGAAGCATATACATTCTGTTCCTCGTTTGGTTACTCCATTAGTTGGTAAGACTTACTAGTTCTAGTCCCTAAATATGAATGAATTTCTACATATTTTTGAAACTAAAAGAATCAGATATAAAATATGGATTGTTAATTGTGTTCCGAAAATACATTTGATCATGTTTCATGCTTATGCATATGCATTATGATTATATCCCGTTCATTCGATTTATTTTAAGTATATTGCATCTGTTATTGCTAATATTTGTATCTTACTGAACATTCGACTCACTCCCTTACCATTTTTCTTACCTTCAGATGAGAACACATTGATGCCTAATGAGGAGGATTAGAGGTCGCGGATCGACTAAGCTTGGAGGATGATTTTATGGATTTGTGTATATGTATGGAAGGATATATTGTTGTATTTTGGTTATATTGATGATACTTTGATGAGTTTAGTTTTCACTGTATATCAATGATCTTTTTGCTTCTACAGGTCATTATGGTTTATTGTTGGTACCTAGTGGCATCTCTCTGTCCCGACGTTATATCAAAAGATGCAACGTTGGAGTCACGAATTTATTATGGTAGTTTTGAATCCTGTGAATGCTTGGTTTATATTTATGAGATTGGATATTTTGTGATTTATATTTAGATTTAA
>JAOVVI020008924.1:0-13908 GCA_028571085.2 Nepenthes alata
TCCTTTTTAAAAAATTTTATTCCCAAATTTTATTTCAGACAACCGGACGTGACCTAAACCGGATGCGACCCAAATCAAAAGCAGGCCACAAACCCTTTTTTACGCACAATAAGTCATCTGCTCTAATTGACCGTGATATTGATAATCTCTCTAAATGGCAACCTTTTCTAAAATTGAAATTCCTAAATCAATGCACATCCTGAAAAAGAAGCTCCAAAATCAACTTGCAACTCACAATTGAAGTTTCAATATTCACGCCATGTAATATATCTAAGGAAGAAGAAATCCTCCATTCATATCGTTGCGACCTTAAATGACGCCTGTACCTCCTCAATGGATGAAAAGAATCTCCTCAAATGGTTGGCAACCTGCTTTACCGCGCTAAGGAATGGCAGTGAAATCCAACGATTATAAAAAGTCTAGGGCACACACTCCAAAAGTATGTTATCTTCAATACTCGAACTTGTACAAGCAATTCATCCTTCAAGCAACTAACTGACATTCTTTTTCCCACCGCTCGTTCCGAATAAACCCAATAGTCTGAAAAGTCGCTCTCCATGAACGCACTATAACCTCAATTCACTCTATGACGGTTAAAAAATATTTTTTATTTTTATTATTTATTAAAAAATATAAAAAATTAAATTTAAAATTTAATAACGTCACAAACAACGTAGGAGTTACGACGTCCCTACTAAATAATGGCAAGGTCTCATAATAACGACGGCATAGTGCCAACTTAGCATGTAATAAAAAAATATATCAAGAAAACGACGGAAGACTAACCTCGTTCTCGTACTGTGTACTTTTTAAATGCTAAATTTATAATAATAATAATAAATTATATCCGTCCCTTGTAAATATCAACCGATTAATGAGACTTATAATGGAACGTAATATTTAATTGTGTTTTATAGTAAATAAATTAAATCTCATAGCCTTTATTAATATCAAAAATTAATAATTGACATTTAAAAAAATAATTTAACAACTAAGAAGATCCCAAAATTATAAGTAAATTTCTGATTTTTTTTTTAAAAAAAAATCCTGCCACAAATATAATTTTTATACCATAAAAATTTGGTTATAATCAATAATAAAATTGCTTCCTGATAATAATAAATATATGATATGATCATCATTGTTTAATAATTTAAGTAAAATAAGAAGCATATGCAAAAAAAAAAAAAAAAAACCCTATTTGTGGCTTCCTACAACTTAAAAAAAAAATTGGAAAAGTTGGATTGTTTGTCACCACATAAAAAGTATAGGGGTGGGACCATATTGACCCATGCAAATTAATATGGACTCCAAATTGATGAGTCATGCCTATGGATTCCCAAAGTTTAGAGAAGGGTTGATACAACCCATCATAATTATTGTAGCTCGATATTAATTAATTAAACGATATTATTATTTATTATTTAAAATTATTATTTAATTTTTATTTATTATTAAAAAATATTAACCTTATTTGTTAAATATTAATTAGATAATTGTGATCGAAAGGAGTTAACTGAATCCTTTTTTCAGTAAATTAGAAATTGTAAATCTCTAATTTGGTGAATAATAAGGGTAAATTTATTTTAGAAATATATTATGACCTTTTAGCTATTTCAGTTCTCGTTTTAAATTTGAGTTAATTTAATTTTTTTTTATTTATTGTTTTCTGTCAAATTAGATATAATCTAATGCCGCTAATAAAGAAAGGAAATGTTATTGGTAAATAAGCATGTCAGATTTTCATCTTAAAGGGTAAATTAGAACTCAAGATGCGTTAAATTAAGAAAAAATCTAAATTGGTAATATTGACCTAATTTTATAGTTAGATAACAAAACTAATTCAAATTAAATAGATGAATAAAATAAAGTCAACTAAAGAAGATAAGAGTAGTATAATAATTTTTTTAATTTTTATTGATGCAAATCAATAAGTTATTATTATTTTTTATTTTACTTGCATTCATTTTAAGATCAGATGTATCGAAAATATTTAAAAGATATGTCGAGAAAAATTTCTAAGGCTCTAATTCCAATGACTATAAATATATGTTACAAATATTTCAAAAAGTATGAAACAGCATTTACATATATTTGATACAAATAAGTAATTACTATTGGCCAGTTGCTTTTTAACAATAAGGTCGGTCGCCTAAGCTCGACAACTCACTTCATTGGCCCAATCCTCAACTAGGTGGGTAGCGGATTCAGATTTAGAGGCCTTGGCCTCAATAGTACCAACTCAATCCTCGGCAGGGCAAGGAAAATCCTCCACGATTAGAGCCTTGCCCTTAGAATCATGGCCTTTTCTTCGTTCATTAAGCTAGATCTTTGTTCGGCTCTTGTGCTCTTCCATTGGTAACGATTGTCTTAAACTGTAAGGTATAAGTCCCAAATGGTGTTTTTTAATGGTGATTAGTTAAATTAAATCAATAAAAATGTCGAGATCAATAGAGATATTGAATCAAATTAATTTTCTAATCGGAATAAGTTATACCAAGTAATTTTTGACCAGTGCCTGTGTAACGACGCGAGCCCAAGTTCTTGAATCCGACTCTAATCGTCCAAGCAAAAATCTCAAATCATCTGAAATCCTCAATTACATATTATAAAATTATAACATCAACCAGTTTAAATGAGCTCAAAATTATCGAATCACTAAATTTATGACATCATAAATGATCATCATAGTTTTATTATCAAATAAACATCTATAATAATAAAATACTGAAAATAGAAATCCATCAGTTACTATAATGTCAAATCTTTAGAAATATAATCCCGGTAAATATCTAAAAGCCAATAAATCGAGAAATCATCTCAAATCTCTTATCATGGAAGCCTAAATTTTTGAGATTAGTAATATCTGGATTCTACACGGCGATACTTGATCCCTTCTATCTTGAAATCATGATGTCTACTCTGAAACTAATAAAATATAAAAGTGAGTTGAGTGTCCAACATGTCATTATAATCAACAAATATGTAGTTATTAGTAGCATATGATCTATCAACCACCGTCCAAACCGCAATGACATGTCGCGTCTAAAAGCTATAAGAATAACTGGATAACAAGAATGCAACAAGGATTCAATCAAATCCGATTATAAGCTCAATACGATGTCACAACTTTATAAAATAATAATAATCTTCATGAATCTTATTTTATCATAGTAAACCGAAGACCGTGTATTTACGGCCGCAACGACTAGGTGAGTACTACAAAATTACCCGATATCTATAGCATCCCCACTACCCTTACAATCATTCCAAAGGCTGTACCGTAGTATACTCATACCATCTCTGATACCCCTTGTCAATAATACCCCTAATAATATCCTCTACAATGATCACAAGATTATAAACATCTCACCTCAATAGCAACAACCTCGATCAACTGAACGAGATAACAAGAAATTGATTATCAGCTCAATCAGAGTCACTACTGTATGAGATAATAAGAATCTACCTAGACCTTATTCAACTATAATAAACTAAATGTCATGTATTTACTCTCTCAACGGTTAGATGAGTACCACGAGATTATTCGGTATATATGGTATCCTCACTACCCTTAATCTTCCCATAGATTGTACCCGTAATATACTCATACCACCTCCGATACCCATCGCCAATAATATCCAAATATTATCCTTTACGGTGGTCACTAGGTTATAAACGTCCATCCTAAATATTAACGACCAACACCTCTATAATAAAATCGTTATTAAAAAAGTATAAACTACTCTACGGTCCTATAGACTCCTATTCACCCAGGTACCTTAGAGTTTTCATACACTCTCTTTCACTTATCCATATAGTATCAATGAAATACATACACGCGATCAAAGTAAACACAAAGAACGATCACTACGGCAATACGAGAAAATCCAAAGAAATTCTGGAGATTCGACCAACTATATATATATACATACAATATACATATATATATTATGTTATACTCTATCATAATCGACCCTCATGGTAGATCAAATTTATTTCTAAGCCTACAAAATATTCTTAATTTTGTTATTATTGAATTAACCCACGATTCTCATCTTATTTAAATATTATGATTAATTTCATAAAAATTCAATTGAAATAATAATTACCAATAACTTCCTCTTTGATCAACTAACAATTACAATATACATATATACATCACTTACATACACACATATAAAAACATACATATAATATATATATATATATATTTATTTATTTATAAATATTTATATTTATACACACCTACATACACAACTGCAACGCTGCCAGCAGCCCTCACACACGCACACACACAGTCGTAGCACGACAGCAATTCTCACACGTGCACGTACACACATATACGTACATATACCGTATAATTGCACATACGCATTCATATCCACTTTATCGTCGGCCTCGCCTACTGTAGAGTTTTCGGTCAGCCTAAACAGGGCACAGTGCTCTGTTCTTCACCTTCTCTTCCGATTCTAACCATAAATGGTGAGAATCCTAACTTTCATCTTACAAAAATGCAAAATAAGGATTCTTTTGTAACACAATATAGTAATTCTTATGCCCAATCCATGGTGAAATTTTTGAAACCCCATCGTTAGAGTCGTGTGCTCTATTTAGCCCCATTTTGGCTCGCAACAAAATACAACCAACTTTCTCTAAAATGCAGACATACAACAAGAAAATGAACATCAACAATAAAAAAATAAGGATTTACTTGCAACAATTAGAATATTATTTTCCTCAATTTCGTGTTCTTCTTCCAACAACGACAGCGATGACACCAACCAACGACGGCGACTTCAACTACAGATGTGGCTGCTTCTAGCCGGATTCACCGTGGCACTTAACAACAATAGCGATAAGGAATCGAGGCAACGGTTGTACGGCTAGGTTATCTTCCTCGACTCTCTTCCCCGCCATCTCCTTAAATTGCGAAGGGGAATGATTTAGGATTCTATTAAATTTCTATTTAGAATATCAATTCCTTCCTTCCTCGTCCCACAACCCTCACACGCCATTTTTTCCTTTCTCTAATCTCCTTTCCTTCTGCTCCTTCCTCCTATTTTCTTTTTCTTCCCCTTTCTTTTTTCTCCTTCCCCCCTTCTCTTTCTGACTTTTCATTTATTTCCCTCACCGTATCATCATTACTATAGTAATAATAATAATAATAATTATTATTTTTTATTACTAGTACTACTACTTTTATTATTACCATTATTATATATTATATATATATATTTATTTATATATTTATTTATATCTCATTAAAAGTATTAAATAATTATTTAATTAATTATTTAACTACTCTTATAATAATATTTAAAAGTTTAATCTTAATTCCTAATATCTTAGTTTCTTTTAAATTAATTATATTTTTAGTCAATAAATCATAATATATTAAAATTTATCAGATAAATATTTATTTAATTAGTTTAATTTAAAATTAACTAAATTTTTTATTTAACTCTAAATTTTAATCAATAGTCTAAATATCTAAATCAAATTCACTGATCCAAATACTATAAATTCATTAGACCCAAAAATATAAACCCAATTTAATGGTCTATATACTTTAAACTCATATTTTTAACTCAAATTATAAAATTTTGTGTCTAAAAATCATTTACAATAATTATCATAACTAAAAAATAAAATAAAATTAAAAATATTTAGAGTATTACAGCTTGGCCCACATATATGCACATTTTAGATAGTAAATTCTCACATTAAGAACACCTTCGGATTACTCATACATATTTTAACCAGATTAGTTCATAATTAATGCACACCCAACAGACGCATGTGCGTGTTTCAACTTCGTTTAATATACGCTTGACAGATGATTATGCGCTGTATGGATTATACATTGGTGCTTGACTCGCTCTCGATAGGCGCACATAGCCCATTTTTTATATAAGGCATCTTTAGCCAATTTTTAGTCTTTTCTTCATTATTTTGGGGAGAAGAAAAAAAAAGAAGAGAGAGAAAAAGATAGAGAAAGGCGAAGAAGGAAGAAACTTAGAAAAATTTAAGAAATTTTTACTAATTTTAACTATCAGGTAAGCACATTCAAATATTCTTTCCTTTGTTATTGATATTTTTTTTACATCTTAGAGCATTTATTATTTAAAAAGCACATGTATGCTTAGTTTTCATATATAAAGTGTTTATATCTTACATGATGCGTACCTGAATCCGACTTCTAATAGAGTTAGATTTGCTTGATCGTTTGGATTCGACTCCGTTTCCCGAGTTTGGGCCCTACACACCACTATAATAAACAAGAGGTCGGGTGTCGGTAGGATGTTATCCCACCGAATATACTCCGACGCTCAAATCAGTAACAAGCCTTCGAACTTCAAGAAGGTAAACTGATAAATAAAATGAGATAGGGAGCGAGAATAAAATTGGTGGAGTGTTAGCCTGTAGATGTAAGAGACGTTCCCGTGACTCTTTGAGAGTATGATTTCCCGACTCGAAGTTCACAAGGAACGAGTGAAAAGCTATGTCCTAGAAGCATGGGAGCTTTGAAGGACAGATCTCAGGGAGTGAGCGAAGTCTCTGCAATCTGAAGGCTTGGAGTGAGATTAGGGAAGTAAATGGTTGCTCCCTTAGGTACGAGCGTTAGTATGCTCAAGGATTTTTTGTAATAGCACTACGTTGTCTTTTTTGTGTTTGTGATCGTGTTCCTATAGAGTGGAGACTCTGTGAGGTTATATAGATTGTGGGGAGGTCGACCTTCCTTGGCCAAGAAGGCATGATCTCTGCCTTGTGTTGGGTGGCCTTATTTTAGCAGGAAGGCTTGACTGGTCCAATCTGATGGGATCGTTTCCTTTCTGAGCGGGTAACAGGTCTCCATATTATTTTTCTTTCTTCTGTGCTTTTGTTACCGTTAGGCTCCAGCGTAGGCAGGAAGAGAGAATCTGGCGCTTTTCTCATGGGAATGGTGCTGAATCTGTTGATGCCTTCTTTAGGGGAAATTTACTTCAAGGAAGGCGTAAAATCAGGAAAAAGGACCGTAGCTTATCGTGTACAAAAACGTCTGTCAAACTGGGCCTAGCCCATATTAGGTTTTTTTATCTTTTTGCGGCCTGCTGCTATAGTACTTTCAGTCAACAAAAATATTGACGGTCTTGATGGAGTGGGTTGGCCTTCTAGTTGGTGCTCCATGCGATCAACGTTAATGTTGACCGTCTAACATACGTCTGGGCTTTTCTAGACTTTGGGCCATTTTTTCTTATTGGGCCTGCCTGCTATTGGCCTACCCATCACTAGCCCTCCATGCCGGTGGTCTCAATTCTGACCTCCGACATGTTCATGATGGGATGCGCTTGTTTTTGCTGACGGAGTCGTTGCCCATCTGAAGAGGAGCCTCGAGTAGTTCCAAAATATTGACCGAATTTGTTGACCATTTTTGGAAAACTTTCGGGCAACTTGGAGAAGGAAGCGTTGGCCATTGGCCGTCGTGTCAGAAAAGTATGCCACGTGTCTTCATGTGGTATGCTTAGGATCCCGGTATTTAATGAGCCGGAGGATCTGATTCGACAGCTCCCTTCTGGGGAAACGACACGCGGCGGTAATGATGGTGCACGCTTTTGAGGCGATTTTCGTGTTCATACGGGTTTTTAAATCGTCAGCTTGTTTTATTTTGATTTTTTTTTGCCTTCCTTCATTTCTTTGTCTTCCTTATCCCGCAGAAGAAAACCCTAGCTCTGATCATGGCTTCCGTCACCGACATCGCCTCCGTCCTGAGAGAAAACGACATGAAGGTATTGTATGTGGAGTACAATATCCCGCAAGAGATTGCCTTCCGTGTTCCAGGTAAGGATGATAGAGCTTTCCTGCCGCCTAGGGCTTCGTGATTGTATACGAAGCCCATTTGAGGAGTGGGCTCCGCCTTCCAATCCCCGATGAGTTGATGTCGATTGTTCGGGCGCTTCAAGTCCCCATTGCTCAGTTCCATTCCAACGCCACCAGGTATCTGTGCTCCCTTTGTATTTACCTCCATCAACACTCGAGGTTGTTGATGATGTCGATGGTTAGTGGGCTCTTCAAGGTTAATCAGGGAGTAGAGTGAATTTCTTTGTCCCCCGCGGCAGTCACAAGATAAACACCGCCATATACGACTCCCTGAAGTACTAGAAGAATCGGTTCTTCTTTGTTAGTGTGGGTGAGTCCTAGCCCTTATCCAGAGAGTGGGGCCAGGTGCCTATGTGTATACGGGGGCCCCTTCGGAAGCTGAGACGGCGTCCCTGGCTTGGCTGGTGAAGCTCATAGAGGATAACCTAGGAGATTTCTGGAAAGACCACTTGGTCTCCTGTGTTGAGGCAAAGAAGGCCAAGTGGGGACCTCCGTCTCCCGTCCGGAAACTAAAAATCCCACCGCCGGAGGTCCTGTAGAGAAAAAAAGGAAGAAGGGTTTTATCATTGGTCCCCACCCGTCTGAAGCCAGTCCACCCAGTCCAAGGAAAAAAATGGCGGCCTCAGTGGTGCCTTCTTCGTTGTCCTCAGGGCCTGACTATCTCTCTGTTGGGTGTTTTGCAGGTTTAGGCGCAACCTACGGGATAGAAGTGGAGCTGGCTCTTGAGGCTTATGAAGCCAGGTTGAGTGCTGGGGTGAGCGGCAGCATTATTCTCGCACAGCCTACACCATCGGGGTTGACTCGGGATCCATCTATCGAGGCGCTTGGGGCGCAGGAGCCGTCCGTTGGATCACCTGCTGTGGGAATGCCAACCGAGCAACCGGAGCCGATTTTGGAGCCCCCTACCATTCCCAAGGAGCCATCAAGGACGGAGGATACTCGAGAAGATCCAATGGAGGAGTGCTTGGAAGAGGTCGCCCCTAGCCCTGTCGACGTGGGTCCCATTCCTTGCTCGCAGCCTTTGGCGCCACACCTGGGTGCTAGGCCAGACAGGCCAACACGAAGAATTTGGGCATTATAAATTTTGTTGACCGCCTTGTCTTTTTGTTTACCTTTTCTAACCCCTTTTTTATGTGTGCAGGCTGACAAGGTCTCGAGCGCAGTCGCCAAGGCGCTTAGGCAGAGAGACATGGTGATCTCCAATAGGGACATGGAGATCGCCTGGCTCGATTCTAAGCTGGAGGCTCTGGGGGCAGAGCATCGAGAGGACGCGGCTACCCTAGAGTCTATCCTAGAGGGTATGGAAGCAGAGAACTTGAGCCTGAAAGAAGAGGTTAATCGTCTGAAAGAGGAGAACTAGCATGTTAAGGGGCGCCTTGATCAGCTTGCAGGGAAAATGGCTACCTTGGAGAAAGATCTAAGCCTCCGTATTCATCCCCATGAGGTTGCGGATATGATGCTGTCACGGTTGTGGGAGGGGATCAACATTAGCCGATGTATTATGCGGCTGGTTGATCCTGACTTCCCTGTGGATCTCATCAATTTGTCAAACCGATCAGCACAGCATCGCGACAGCCTCGTGGGGGAACCTTGGGACAGACAGGGG
The DNA here is from genome assembly GCA_028571085.2 of Nepenthes alata. NCBI lineage: Eukaryota > Viridiplantae > Streptophyta > Magnoliopsida > Caryophyllales > Nepenthaceae > Nepenthes > Nepenthes alata. The sequence continues at coordinate 9,467 of JAOVVI020008924.1, forward strand.
CTACCACTGCCTCCATAGCTTTTGGTGGTTGTAGTTTTTTTTTCGGTTGAATTATGTACTTGTGCATGTCACACGTTCTTACTTTTTACAGCTTTTTTTTGTATTTTGCTTCTTTGCAGTTCTTGGCGGCCAACTGGGCAGGTCTCCTGCGAGTTGGCCGCCCACCTTGTTTTTGGGCGTTCATGGCATTTTCTAGGCTGCCACTTGTGTTAAGCCGGCTTAGTATTCGCCTGTGAGTAATGTTTGGTAGCACTGCCAAGTGCAGTTGGTGGATCGTTTTGCTTCGGTCGGCTATCGTTAACTGATCACGCTATCTCCTTGTGAAGGAGGTCGTCGCGTGTGCTGTGTTAGCCCCCTAAGACTTTTTTACCGCTAATGGGCATCTTGGATGACCAATGTTTAGATACGACCACTCATGGGCCGCCTAGATGACCACGGTTTACTTATGACTACTCATAGGCTGCTTGGATGACCAGAGTTTATATACTACCACTTATAGTCGCCTAGATGATCAGGGTTTATATACGACCACTCATGGACAGCCTGGATGACCAGGGTTTAGTAATAAGAGGGTGAATACCCTACCGACTTAGGGGTAGCCTAAGTCGTTTCGAACCTGTAACGAAAACCACATACATATATGCATACCACAGAAATGCAACATGCTAAAGGAAACACTTGTTTTACTAATTAAATCGTGCAGACAAATGATCACATACAGTTATGCAAAATATCTACCTGGATCCTTATTGAAAGTAGCGTTTGAGGTGGATTATGTTCCTTATCCGTGGGACCAACTTTTTATCCTAGTTTTGGAGCTTGTATGCCCCGTTTTGCAGGATGATAGAGACTAGAAAAGCCCATTCCGAATTCGGGGATAGCTTGTTCTAGCCGGCCACCATTCCTGTGGCCTCGATACTTCGTAAGATCAATTCTTCGACATTGAACTGCCGCGCTTTCACCTTCTTATTGTAGTAGCGGGTGATTCAATATTGGTAGGCCGCACTCCGTATTCTGACAGCATCACGGGCTTCTTCTTGTAAGTCTAGGTGTTTTCAAATCTTCTCGGAGTTATCCGGTTGGTCAAAAGATTTCACCCTAAGACTTAGAAGCCCGATTTTAACCGGAATCACCGCTTTAATCCCATAGCAGAGGCTGAAGTGTGTCTCCCGCGTTGGTTCCTTTGGAGTTGTCCGATAAGACCAAAGGACTGAGGTGAGCTCATCTACCCAAGAGCCCCCTGTGTCCTCCAACTTGGTCTTAAATCTGTGGTGTAGCGTTCAGTTCGTGACCTCTATCTGTCCATTCGCTTGGGGGTATACTACCGAAGTGTGGACCATCCTAATCCCAAGGCTGGTGTAATACTTGAATGGATTTCAGCTTGGGGGATGGTTGGTGGCGAAGGTTGTCGTGAAGCTGGCAGCTTTCGCACCTCTTTACAAACTCGAATGCATTCTTTTTCATCGAGAGCCAATAGTAGCCTTGCCATATGATCTTGAAGGCTAGGTTTTTACCACTGACGTGCGATCTATATATCCCAATGTGCACTTTACTCAAAACGTAGTCCACCTCTTCAGGGGTCAGGCAACGGAGGTACGGAAGCGAGTAGCCGTGCGATACAACTGCCCGTCGACTATAGTGTACCAGCCGGCAGTTCTCTTTATCCGCCTGGCCTCTTCTGCATCTTCAGGCAATATTTCATCTGCTAGATACCTCAACTAGGGTGTCGTCCAATTTTTTTTCCCGGAGATCTGCATTGCTTACTGTCCCTCTATACTGGGAGCGTTTAGGACCTCGCTCATGTTCCTCAAGTGTTGTTCTGGATTTTTGGCTGTCGCTGCTCTTACCAACAGATCGGCCTTCCAATTTTCAGTTATAGGAATATGGACGAGGGTTAGATTGTCAAAGTTACGGGTGGCCTTCTGTGCCCTGGCCAAGTATTTGGCCATGTGTGGATTGTTTGCCTCAAAATTTTTATTCACTTGGTTGACGATTAGCTCAGAATCGTTGTAAATAGCTAGTCACTTGGCTGAGCACTCTTTTGCTAATCTTAACCCGGCTAGCAGGATTTCATATTCGACAATATTATTAGTGGCCGGAAAGTTAAGTCTAACGGAATATTTCACCTCAAACCCGTCAGGGGTCGTGAGGACGGCCCCCACTCCACTGCCCGTGTATGTAGCTGTTCCGTCTACGTGGAGTACCCATTCTGGAGCCTCCATGCGCTATTCTGTGTTCTCTGAGGGCTGCTCTTTGAGAACCGAGGTTGTGGTCTCGACAATGAAGTCGGTCAAAACCTGTGCCTTTATGGCTAGCCCGGGTTGAAACTCAATATCAAACTCGCCCAATTTGATGGCCCGCTTTACCAACCGTCCAGAAGTATCAGGTTTCTAGAGTATGCTCTTTAGAGGCTGGTCGGTGAGAATTATGATGCGGTGTGCCTGAAAGTAGGGCCATAGTTTTCGCGCGGAGAATATGAAAGGTAAGGCCAACTTTTCTGTGTGCGGGTAGCGCGTCTCTGGGCTGGTCAGTGTTTTGCTGACATAGTAGACCGATCATTGGGTATCGGAGTCTTGGAATACAAGGACGGAGCGAAGGGACACCTTTGGCACCGTCAAGTAGAGGTATAACTCTTCTCCGACCTTAGGCGATGTTAGTAATGGCGGGCTAGCCAGGTAGAGCTTCAACTCATTGAAGGCCGCTTGACAATCTACTGTCCATTGGAATCCGTTTGATTTTCTTCCCCTTAGAGCGTTAAAGAATGGCTGATATTTGTCACCAGACTTCGCTAGGAAGCGGGACAAGGCTTCCAATCGTCTAGTCAGTCACTAGACATCCTTTATACTTCGTGGGGGTACCATGTCCGCAAGGGCCTTGATTTTCTTTGGGTTTGCCTAGATCCCTCGTTGGGATACGATGAAACCTAAGAATTTTCCCGAGGCTACCCCAAAGACGCACTTAGCCAGTTCAGCTTCATTTGATGCTCACGGAGCATCTCAAACTACTCTACCAAATTACGGATATGGTCGCCCGAGATTCTATTCTTGACGAGGATGTTGTCAACATAGACTGTCATATTGCGGCCGATCTATTTCTGAAACATTTTATTTACCAGCAGCTGGTAGGTGGCTCCTACGTTCTTGAGTCCAAAGGGCATCACATTATAGTAGTAAGTCCCCTGGTTTGTTATGAATGTGGTATTCTCTTGTCCTCCAAACTCATATGAATCTAGTTATAGCGAGAATAGGCATCTATGAAACTCAACAGCTCATATCCGGATGTCAAATCTACGAGCAGGTCAATACTAGGTAAAGAAAAACTGTCCTTTGGGCAGGTTTTGCTAACGTCGGTGAAATCGATACACATTCTTTACTTTTTGCTGCTCTTCTTTACCATGACTAAGTTGGAGAGCATATCGGGATATTGGACCTCTCTGATGAATTCAGCATGTAGTAATTTTTTACTTCCTCCCAGATAACGACCAATTTTTCTACTGAGTGATTTCTTCACTTCTGCCTGATGGGTTTTTTGGTCCGATTCGAGAACTAGCTTGTGGACAATTATCTGGTTCGAAATCCCATGCATGTCAGCGGGAGTCCATGCGAAGATGTCAACATTTCGTCGCAGGAATGTGATCCGTTTTTCGTGCAGCGTACCGGTGAGTGAGCCGCCAATCCGTATGCACTTTTCTAGGTCTTCCAGATTTAGTGGGATTAGGTTGGTTGTCTCACCAGACTGCGCTTGCTGTAGGGTTGTTTCATTCTCGATGGTCAAGTTCTCCTACCGCTCTGGCACTGTCGTTAGGAGCGATTTGGGATATGTAGTATGTCCGTCCAGTGACTTGGTCACCCAGCACTTCGCCCATACAGTACATCGTTGGAAATTTCATTTTAAGGTGTGGTATTAAAGTGATTGCCCAAATTCTATTTGGCACGGCCGGCCCAGTATTGAGTTGTATACAGATGGTAGGTCGACTACCAAGAAGGTAAGTGTATGACTTTCCATTTTTGGGTACATTCGCAGGATGACTTCTAGTCGGATTGTCTCATAAATGGGCACCAGCTCGTTGTCAAAGCCATACAATGGGCGTTCTGTAGGTTTTAATTGACTCTTTTTTAAACTAAGTTTAAAAAATACATCGAGATAAAACAAATCATGAGAACTTCTATTGTCAATAAATACTCGTTTCATCTGGTAGTTAATGCTACCATCGGAAATGAGTGCAGATACAATAAGGGGATCTGCATGGGAAAAAACTACATGTGCCAGGTCACTGTCACTAAAACTGATGACGGTGTTAGTAGTTCGCTGCTTCTTCCTCATTGTGTGTTGGTCCTTGTTGTCTGTCGAGTTTTTAATCGGTCGGGTGGTGATCATGTTGACCACCCTGCTGTAATCCGGTTTTATGTTGGGGAAGACCCCGATTCTTCTTCGCTTGTAGT
>JAOVVI020008925.1:0-13907 GCA_028571085.2 Nepenthes alata
ATCATTTAAAATTTTTAATTTTACTCTTAGTTGATATAATTCTCAACATATCCATTATATAAATATGTGTACGTGACTTTCTTGAAAAGTGAATTATTACTAATATTGAGAGGTGGAATGGATTTGTGTCATAATGGCTAATAGTGAAGCTCTATTTGGAGGTGAATATGCCATAGATTTTACAATTGCTTTGAGAGGATTTTTTAATGTAAAAAATTAGTGTAGTTGATTTCTTTATTGATTTTGTTATATATAATATAATATTATATGCTGTTATATTATTGAAATTATCACATATTCAAATAAAGGGTTACACTTATTCATTTTTGGCTTCATGTTGGTGCGTTTTGAGACCTTCTTCCCAACATAATGTTTGAACTTGGCCTGTTGTTGTTCGATTTTTTTTAAAAAAAAATTTAATATTTTAAATTATAACTTATTTTAATTAAATACCGCATCATTTTGGCTAAGTACTTTCCATTTAATAGGCTTATTGCATGAGTTGCGCTTATGTGTTCTGGCCTGACATAAAGTCTAAAGCCCAAAATTTCTTGACGATATACGAGTAATCCCAAAATGGACAAACTATAAAGGAGTGCCATTATAATCTCGAGCATGTGAATGTTTTGTTTTGGGCTCATCGATATGATGGTAGAAGATCCTCCATTTTGCTTTAAACTCGTCACAAAATTAACTTATTAGTATGTAAAAGTAGATAGAAATTATATTTAATCAAAACCAAAACCTATATATTATCTTTTTATACTATTTAAAGTACTATGATAAGATATAATTATCAAAAACACATTAAAAGATATGCAATCACTTCTAAATATATAGTAGATATATTTAATTATTAAGATTAATAATGATTATATATTTAATAATTGAGTGATTATACAAAGTCATTGGAACAATGATAGATATAATTTTTACTAAAAATTGATATTTAGGAAAACTATTATACACACGCGACAGTAGTTATTCATTTGACTACAAGACACATAAAGATGATAAAAATTTGATCATTTATGATTCCTCAAGTAATATTTATATAATCAAGTATGTATGAAAAAGCGAGAGAAGGCATTTAAGCGATTTTCCTTTTATATTCAATTTTAGTCAATGTATTTTGAACTCCCCAAACCGTTGAAAAATAAATTGGACCGTATCATCCATAACACAACACAGCCAAGCCTACTATTAATCATGTCTATTATAATCCGTGATGAATGGTATTGAATAGTCTATAGCACAATATAATATCTTGGATCATGTCAAGTTGTGGATTAATCGACTTACTTGCTGTGCCAATCCATAGCACATTCAAGCCATACAAACTTGTGGCACATATTACTGTCCAAAATATTTTCATATATTAAATGACCATGTAAGCATTGAACTTCAATGGTCTAATCTTTCTCTCTATTTTCTTTCTTCTTTCTACTCTTTACTCACTTACTGTACAACAATTGATATTTACTGATATATTTATTTTCTTTTTATTAACTTTTATTCATAATTATATATTAATATTATCATTTTTGTAAATTAATTATTAATTATACTATATACTTTTTAAAACTTTGATAGTAAGATAATATTAAAAAATTATTTACATCATATATACACTTAGATAGTAATTTAAAAATACTAAAATTATAACCTATCAAAAATATCGCCATTATTCCTTCTTCAAGTTATGGTTGCCGTCCTAGAAAATATTTAAAGAGATATATAAAAAATTATGAGAGATAATAATTACTTTTAACTCAAACTAAATAAATATTTTTAGATAATGTAATGTTACGAGATTTTTAGTATGATAGAGATTAAATTATGAGGAATTAATAGAATAGATGACTTAATTAGATAACTTTTTTCTCATTACGAAAGACTAGAAGTTTGAATGGTATATATATGAATACTTATAGTCTAAGCATGTAAAAATATCCCCATATGATGTTAAAAGTGTGGCTATTTATATTTTTTAATTTAAACAAAAATAAATTTTATCATTAATACACCTAAAATCTAATATTTTTTTAATTAGTTATATATAATCATCATATAATAACTTACCCAATATCCATGTTACAATATTTTAGATTTCAAAAAATTAAAAATTATAAAAAAAATTATTCATTTTGAATTTTTGAAAACTTACACGCTACTTCTGTTATTTTTAAAATAATTAATACTATTATAAATAAATTAAAATATTTAATAAGGTTTTTCTATTACTTTTGATAGTATTTTAAATAATAATTTCATTCTTTTTTATTTTAATTATAATAATTTTAATTTTAAACGATAAATTATTTCCTACAAAATATGTGTTATATTATTATAGTTTATTTCTCTTTATGTAGAGAAAATAACAAATATTTTTTCACTTATTAAAATATTTTTTTTAGGAGTGGCAACTCAAGACGTTATACTAGTAAATTAAGCTAAACTACAAAAGAAAAAAAATTTGACAGTCTAACATGATGAAATTTAACATACTAGATGTTGGACACTATGCATTCTTTTTACTTTATTTTGACTATATCTTATAATAAAAATATCCCACCGATCGAGCCAATTATAGATACCAATTAAAATATAATAAAAATAATTAAATATTTCTTAGAAGCATTTAATTTTGTTATTAATACACTTACAAGTATCCATTATACTATTCAAAAACTATTATTGAGCTAAATATTATCATTTATTGATAATATTCTATTGTTTTTGAAATGATTGTGATTTTTTTAAAATAATACCGATGGTAAAAATAAATATATTATATAAAATAAAAATAACAATTTTGAAGTAAATATTAAAATTATATAAAATATTATATTAATTTATATTATATTTAATTATATTTTTTAAAAAAATTAAAATATTAGAGAAATCCTTTAGTACTTGCCAATTTTGTCACAATTAAGACCCTCTGAATTTATGCGGGATACATATATGTGTTGAGAAATTTTACAATAATATTTTTAACATTATAAGTTACATATCAAAGTTTGAATTGGTGGAAAGATAACAAATACATATTTGCATTAATGGCACTGGGCCTCGTAACCCACCAAAAGTATGGGATCATTAGAGTCAACCTTCAACATTGAGAAGTCGAGTAATTGTTAAAAAATGAAGCAAGATGATGCTGTAAACTTTAAAAATGTGCATATTTTTAAGAATTGATTAACATAAAAGATTATATTAAAAGTTTATTTTTATAAACAATATATTAAAAATATTTAATAAAATAATTAAAGTGTAATATATTTTTATATTATTTTATGTATTTTTTAAGATATATCTTTATATTAGAATCTTACTTAGTACAGTAAGATCTAAAAAACCTAACTGATTCAAAAAAATATGTCATGTGCCTTGTTGAATTGAAACATATTTATCCCATGCCAATACGACACATTTATAAGTGGATGACCTAAATAACTGGGCCATGCCAACTAGACATGAACTGTTATAACCGAATTGTTTGGACTATAAAGTTCTACCCGCCACCACTACCATAATAATAATAATAATAATAATAATAATAATAATAAATATGAGATTTTGAAATTTTAAGAAAAGCTGGTTTGTAATTTGCTTATGTTTAAAAAAATAGGTATAATTATTGTTTTCAAAGTTCTTTGTTGGTAAACCCCAAAAAAAAAAAAGGTCCTACATCACAAGGGTAACATGTTATTGGCAAATAGAAAACTATTTAAAGGACGCCTTTTAAATACTTGCCAAACTGATTCATGCTTCAATGGCCGACACGTGAAAGTCGAATGGGAAAAGCTGAAATATAGAGAAGAAGGTGTGGAAGGAGAGTTCGACAGAAAAAATGACAGAGAAATGAGGGATAAAGGGGGAAGGGAATGGGAGAATCAAGAGAGAATAGTAGGGTAAGACCGAGGGGAGAGAGAGACCGAGAACACAAAGAGTGATAGAGAGATAGTAGAGAGAACCAATGAGAGGATGTCAGGGGAGAAGAATCAAGAAGTAGGTAAAATATTTGCTATTGCTTTACTATTTTAACCTGTATTATATACACAATGAAAAGAAATTGACTGGAACAGAAGAACAAAATTAGAAGGGAATCAGGGGTTAGAGGTCTCGTACACCAAAATATAACTGAAAAAATAGGGGAGGGTAACAGAATGTGGGAAAACCGAAAATAATAGCATATTCTCAATAAGTAAATATGGTCCCGAAATTATACGCATAACATAAACATCTTTACATATAGTGATATTCAATTATTAATGTCAATGAATTCACACACAAATGAATAAATAAATATAGAGACATGAAAGAATAGATTTGTGAACGGTGTCTAGCCCTATGATGCTATAGATAATCAATTTTAGTGTTAGATTAGCTTTGATTATGCTCGTGTATTATACATTTGTAATGCCTACTTGCCATTGATAATGATTTTGAGTTTTGAGTCTAAATTAAAACCATGATAATTTTCTCAAAGAATTAACAATTATAAGATCGATACATGTTATAGAATTATACAGTATTAGTTGGACACATCAATTGTAATACAGTCTAAGGCATCTAACTGTAATAGTAATGAATCCATTCTCTTCGATGAGCTATTGTTCCTCACAATCAAGAAATTTAACTGGTAAGGATTCAACTTTTGCTCTTCGAAATAAGATGGTAAGTATTTTTGTCATATTGGAGACAACAATCTCAATAATTTTCCTCCAATATTGTATCAAATTTGATGCGTACCTAATATTTCAATTTTGACCTAAAAGATTTCAAAGTAGACACTCAGACGTTTTAACTTAGATTTTATATACACAAATTGAAGCAATAGCTTTAGAGAATTTTCAACGAGTTATTTAAGTTATCTTTCAATACTTAATCTATAAGAATACTTGACAAATAAGTTAAGAGGGGGAGAGAGAGAGAATTATAGGAATAAGCCGCGAAAGAAATTTATGGAGATGATGAAGTATACTAAATGGCAAGTTTTATACATTTGTTGTGCAAGTTAAGCGCCGTAGGATTGAACTTTGGAGATCATAATAATTAGTTAGTAATTAGATGCCCTAAAAGTTTCTTTAATTGCAAAAATACTTTGATTGTTGGAGTCTTAGATTAGATTCTGATTTGTGAATCATTATTCTCCCTTTGTATTCTAAGGGACTTGGAATTATGGAGACGTGAAGTTCATGTATGGGCAATTCCCCCATAGTAAGGACACAATCTATAAAACATAATCGGTTATTGACTGTTCCAGCTAACTATTATCATATATATTTTGAGTTATATATTATGGTAAGAGTTTCTCTTGTGAGAACGTACAAGTTGTAATTTTTCAGAAGTTATTAATTAAAATATAGAATATTAGCTAAACATGGGGAGCTAGTTGCTTAGTAAAGTAACATGGTCTCCTTTAGTTTGACCTTTCGAATCATCATCACTCGCATCAGGAAATACGGTCCAACACTAAAATCTCAATTGCTCAACAATCTTGTTGACTGGCCGAGTTATTTTGATTATGATTGAAAAATTGTTTTTAGACTCTTTCTTAGGTTGTATACTACTAGGTCTGCTCTTAGCAACCCATACTAAGCAGCTTAGGCATTCCATTATCCATCCATTAGTTGAGCCAATGTACATGAATCAACCTTAAATTTTTTGCTGGATCCAACAAAACCAAATAAAGCCAACCTATATGTTTTTAATAAGGGGGTTCATACAACCAAATATTGGTTAGATGTGATGTCAAATATGACTTACCTTGCCCCGTGGCACTACTCTTATACTACTTTTAGTTGTTAGAATGAATAAAATAAAAATAAAATAATTATTCTAAAAAAAAGATAAAATTAGAATAAAATTAAAAATTAATATTTATATTATTTGATCAGGAACCTCAATTATATAAATTAAAATTAGGAATTGATTTTTTAATATTTGTGATGGGACTCCTAAGATTGGGTTGGCCCAAGATCCAAGCCCACGAGCCAATGAGAGGCCTAACGGAAGAAGGCCCATGATGCAACTCCACCAGAAGTAGCCGACCTGTTCAGATTGGCCTGAGCCCTGTCCGGCGACTCGAAGTGGGCAAAAAAAACCCACCCCACGATGATGTTTCCTACGCAGCTGCCAATAAGCACGTACAACTCAATAGGGAATATTTCCAAAGCTACACTAATCTCACTGGATATAACCAAGGTATTTTCCAAGTCTGCCCAGCTCTTGGAATGGCAACCGAAGCCAACAAGATCATGTACGGAATTATTTGCCACACCAAATGGCAAAAAGGATCAAACAAATCACTCCTCAAAGGACGCAATCACACTACAATATTCTTGATCCCATCAAAAAAGGAAACGATCTCTGCAGACAAACTGCAATTACCATAAGCAGCACCCTCAATCATCGCGACAATTCAACACTCCCAACTGTCAACAACTGTCTCCACTAACTATAAATACCCCTTCACTATAGTAGAAAGGGAGGGGGGACTGAGAATTCAAAGAGACGGAGAGCCTAAAAAGGATAAAATCAAATGAGACCTCATGCCACCTAAAAAGCATCTCCAGCAGGAGAAAAAAGGGAAAACTTTTGGCCATCATCGACCAGCGGGGGAGAAACCCCAAGAAAGTGACTGTTAAACCCTGCTTCCACTCCAACTTCATCTCCTACATCCAAGAAGTCTTCGGCGTAATCTTCGATGAAATCTTTCCACCTAAGTTTGGGCTCCGGCTTTAACGCCGCCCACTTCGACACCATCGGCTTCTACGCCGATGCCACAAGCTTACCGCCGTCACAAGAGCAAGTTAGCGCTTCCCAGTCACCTACCCTGGGGACTACGCCAGTTAGCTTTCCTCTCTCAGGAGAGGAACCTGCCCTCCTTAGGGAGGAGTCCTCTCCTCCTGGAGGAGGACTGGTTCTACCTTAAAAGGGAGGACATACCTACTCTTGCTAGGAAGGAGTGCCCTCCTCCATCTCCTGACCCACGTCAACAGTACGGATAGCCGCTCAGCGGGCGCTCCTCTAAGACGTCCCTTGGTCGGGCATACCTCAGAGTCGTCCCTCAATTGGATACATCCAAACGCTCAATCCATCACTATATATATCTATACATTCATCGTATCCTCCTAATATCTTTCTATTTTTAAAAAAATTAATTTAAGTTTTAAAAAATATACGGTGGGAGTAATTTTCGTCGTCTTTTAACATCTTATTTTTAATTATAGTGTACAGGATTCAAATTCAGAGTTACCATTCCAGACCCGCTTCACTTCAACCCGACAAGGAAGATCAACTGGATTTCTGGCCGTAACATTAACCGGATCCAAGGACGCATCAATTTGGTATATTACAATAGCAATGTAAATAATCAACAAATTTATATAAAATAATTTTTTATCCTTAACTAAAAATATAATTTTCTAACATATATGAGAAAACTTAGATAGAGCTGATTAAAATTGGGTCACTTGATTGGTCCATCCTTCCCAATTTAAAATCATATAAGATTTTGTCAAAAGTATATTAGTATTACAAACACCATGATTTTAAATAAGTCATACTATATCTTGCCAAGTATGGCATGTGACAAAAGTATATCCGTCTAGCACAAGTTGTGGCATGCCTATGTCAAGTTAGGTTTGCTTGTTTGGGCATGGTTATTGTCTCGTCTCAAATCTTAATCTCATAATTAACACTTCATTAATTTCTTATTAATTAACCAAATTCTTTTTTAAAATATTCGGACGTGAATTTCATATTGGTAGCTCAATCGACCACAATAAAACAAACTAAATCATACACATGACCCAAAACTTATATCACGTTTCATGTGGCACTAACATCGACTCAACCCCAACGTTGAATTTTATGCAAAGAATAATACCGGTCTAAAAATATAATCAAAGTATACAAAATTTGTGAAAATAAATCAACATTTATGACTTAACAGACTATAATCAAAATACCAACACAATTGACATTTGAATTAATAATTACAATTGTTGTCCAACATGCAAAATCAACACTTACTATCGTCTAAAATCTAAATTTAAGCTAAAATTATACCAGTAATCTGTCCAGAATATCAAATAGCAGATTAAACCGACCAAAACTCAATATAATGCACCAATGATTACCCGAAAGCCATAATACACCATTCTAAAACCTACTAAAATTGTCCAATACATAATAACATATATTAACTATTGTCCAAAATCTACGATACAACAATTTAAAGTTGCTAATTGATATTCAGAATCCATAAATAACATTAAACATGTGCTAAACATCAGATCATAAGCTTCTTGATGCCAGCATCCTTCATTCCTATTCATGTGATAAGTACTTGTGTATCTCATCCAAAGGGTTAGAAAAAATAATAAGTAATGAGATAAAAACTCAACAAGACACATAATATAATAATGAACATATATATCTTTACATTAAAAACATATTGGAGAGACTATAAATCATAATCGGATGCAATAACATAGAATTTTCATAAGACTCATGCAATAAATTCAACTAAATAGATTTTCGAATTTCTTTCATATTATTTTTTAATTTAAATTATCAAAATATACTTAATTCATACTTAATTTTGATTTTTTCTTAATGACTAGGGCTAATAAGTCTTACCGACTAAATGAGTGGATAATCAAAACTCGAGTTGTATATACTCTCATATAATCAAAGGTTATACGCTTCTATTTAAGATCCGAATGTGACCATTTCACATATAACCTTATAGAATGGGCAAAATGCTACCTCTTAACTTGCGATTAAATAGGTTCGGATATCGATATATCATTATAATATACTAAAATATATTATAATATACTACCCATTAAATAAGTACCATGATGCAATACTTAACTTAAAAAAAACTCTACACTTTTCTTCTTCTTTTATATTTTTTTTTAATTTTGGAGAAAATAATCAGAATTCTTATCTTAATTATAAATTTTTTCTTTAATAGTTCTATAAATTTATATCATATAAAACTTATTTTTTCTGTCAGATGCTGAATTAGTATGTAGTGTAGAAATTTCAGCAAGTGATATAAAAATCAATAAGTACAAAATTTACTATTGAAATTCAAAATATACAGTGCAATTTTAATATATTTTTTCAACACATATAAAACCTATACTTAATAATTTATAAATATGAAAAGACTTATGTTCGAATGTGGAACATACAATAAGTATAAAATTCATAATTTTGGACATGCAAACTAAATGGTATAGGAAATTTAGGAAATAGTGTAGAAAATTAACAATCTCAGCTTATTCCATGAATTTTTAGAACATATAAAATATATCTTTAACAATTCTCAAACATGCAAGATGGATAATCTTGAAATTAAACATGCATGGGTATTAAACTAAGATTCTAAAATAAGCATGAAACTTAAATACAAAATTCATGACATATATACACCATACTTACATTTAAGCATGAGTTCTTGCAAATTTGTTCTATAAAATTATAAAAAATTTACATGCATACTCAATACTAGCATATTAACTTTGAAATTACAATTTGGATGAGTATTAAAATAAAAATATCTAAAAACATTAACAAAGAATAGTAATAAATAAAAAAAAATTTAGAGTGTATTTGTTTTGACTCCAAATTTATCAAATTCTAGAATTAATTTTCTTAAATTGAACTTCTTCAAGTTTTCTCTCTCTTATTCTCTCTTATCCTCGACTCTCTCTCTTCTCCTTGACTCTCTCTCTTATTTGGAAATTCTATGAGAAAATAAAAGAAATCAACTCAAAAAGTCATGTTATACAACTCCACAGTTCAGCGCAGATTCAAGTGTGCGTTAGGCATTAGGCCATGGGTTTTTGCACTCAGACACGGATTTAAACACGCGTCAAGTTCAAATTTAATAGGTCTAATTTTAATTTTTTAATCTAATTTTTTATGTTTTTTAATATTAATTTTAATTATATTAATTTAATTATTTATAATTATCATAAATTAAAGACTTAAGCATTATAACTATATTAAAAAATAAAAAATACATAAAAAGGAGAATTATAAAAAAAATAATAAAAATATAATACATTTTATTTATTTATTTTATTAAATACTTTTTGATGGGTATACCAATAATGGGCTGGCCCAAAGAGAGGCGAACGGAAGCCCAAGAAGACCAGTCAGTGTTCTTACGGTCCACTGAGAAGACGGGCCTAGGAATTGGAAAGCCCATAATGGTCAACGTTGGCGTTGACCGTCTTGGCGAATAACTTGCTCACAGACAGTCAACTCAATGTTGGCCGCCATGCGCAGCTCAATTTGGCCTTTAGAGGCTTTCCTACAGTGATGAGCCTATTCCATTCTGGCCCACAACCCATCAGTGGATCGCCAACTACTCTCTCTTCGTTCTCCACGAAGGCGGCCAACATGCAGACGGTCAACTCAGGCGTTGACCGTCCGCGCTCTACACGTTGGGCCCATAAATGCCTTTCTACGTTAATGGACCTACTCCGTTTGGGCCCACAACTCATCCAACGGACAACCACAGCTTTCCAAGCATCTTTCACGATCTCGATTTACACCAGAGAGGATATTGACAAGATTTACGCCCTTCAAACAAGGAATGCCCCAAATCTTCTCAATTTTTTGCTCGCCAAGGCACTCCAACGATAATATGTTAAGAATGAAGGAAACAGACTTGGAAAGCAGTTTGCCGCTACACAAGGAAACAATCACTCACACCTTGGCAACTGACATCTGCTCCATAAGGCAAGCCTGCCAAGGTGGACAGAGGAGATCGCGCCTTCCAAAAAAAGAGGATCACCCTCTCAGCCATAAAAGAGACCCTAGAATCACCATTCTAGGCATGCTTTATGGTACGCATTCAATCACACGAAAAATCTTAAGTGTTATGAGAAATGAGCTCTCTCTCTCTGCAGTCAGACTCTCAGAATCTCAAGCAATCTCTAAGGCAACAAAGGAACCCTCACGACTGTTTTCTGTCTTTTCACCTTCCAGATACAAGAAAGGTCTTACGGCTCTTTTACATATGGAAAAACACACTCTGCCTCTCTCTTACTCTCTCTTTTCAGTTTCATTCTTTCGGAGACTGCTTTACTGATTTGAGCGTCGGAATATTTTCGGTGGGATAACTTCCTACCGATAACGCTGACCACTTGTTCGTTTTAGTGGTGTGCATGATTCGTACTCAGTTAACGAAGCCGGTTCAAACAATCCAGAAGAATTTGAATCTGTTCGAAGTCGGATCGAAATACGCATCACTTTTAATATTATAATTTATAAAAATAGAAAAAATAAATTTAATGTTAACTCATTTATTTTTAAACTTTATTTATATTTTTACTTGTAGAATTACCACTACTTCTAGAGTTATTCTCTTCATTAAATTCACAATAATGAAATTTCTTGCACACTCTTTCATATTTAACCAATCTTTAAAAAGGATGCATATTATTATTTTTTTAAATATTATCCTACTTATTTTTTATTAACTACTAAACCTTAGTGTTGAAGGCTGACTTCGATGACACTATAATTGTTGATGGGGTTAATAGATCTAGCACTATTAACATGAGGTTTATTTGGTTGCTTAAAATTTTAGAAAGCGTTGGAAAGTAACTTATTGATTAACTTTGTTTCCAAGACTAAAAAATGTTCATAACATCTTTAATGTCTCAAAACTTTGTAAATATATTCATAATTTTTGACACATTATTGAATATGAATTGTTATGAATCAATAAGGATTTGATGTATATTGAAAAACCAATTCAAATTTCAAGAAGACAGGATTAAGTGTTTTGTACTAAAGTTATTTTTTTGGTCAATGTGTTATAGTGAAACCCTTTATTTGAGAAACACACATAGGAGCAAGAAGACAAAATCTGAGTAAAGTATCCCAATTTATTTTTTTGTTAAGATATGTAAATTTTGACAATAAATTTTTTATAAGAAATGAGAAATGTAATATTCAAACACTAAAAGTTAAATGTTAAATTTAAATAAATTGATAAATTTTTAAAATTAATTGCAAACCAAAATTGAAAATTAAATATTGGAACGCAATGAGTGACGTGTGACTAATTTACGTAAAAATATGTTTTAGATTGAATGGTCATGCTTGAGATGCACAAAAGTGGTGCTCGAGGTGTACAAGAGTAGTACTCATATGCATATAGATGAGAAAGTTGGTGTCTAATATACGCATGTTCCGCACTAATACACATGAAGAAATCTGCCTCTATGTTTGAGTTACGTCTTATCAGTATATGTGCACTAGTCTATTATAAATTGAATTTTTGACTGATTTTAACTTATTTATTATAAAATTTTGAGAAAAAAAAAGCAAAAGAGCCGAGCAAAAGAGAGAGGGTAAGAAAGAGAACAGAAGAAAATAGTGAATCTAAGTTAGTTTTAAAAGTAAAATCTAAGCAAAGTTTTGATAAATTCAAGTGAAGATAAGTATATTTAAGTCATTATTTATTTATTATTAATTTTTATAAAATATTTAAATATTTTTTATTCGAATACTCATACATGTGATATTTTCTTACTCTTTTTAATTTTATTTTACATGTATGCCTATTTGTTTCCATTTCATAAAATTTTAGAAAATTTATATAAACATGTTAACATCCTAAAATCTTTATAAAGGTGTTTTTACGTGTCATTAATCCTTACACATATTTTCTCGCATGTCATTTATTTATAATAAATTATAAAAATTTTACTTTGATTTTGATAATTGTTTTTCTAGCTTGAGAAAATATTTATATATTTATATTTTGGTATAGTATTTTCAATTTTTATTAAATAATGACAATCGTAAATAATTGACAATATATATTCGAACATATTTTAGTATATTATTTACAAGTCAAATATCAAAAGTAATATTTGCAGGTTAAAAAAATAGCATTTGACCCTTATTATAAAAAAATAATATTTAATCGTCATACCCACAAGTCATATATAGTAATATATGGCCTTTAACTATGTGAATATAATAATAATCCAAACTTTGATATTTGAACTTGCTAATAAGGTCATCGTCGATCATTAGTTCTTATACACTTGAAAACATTTTTATATATTTCGTATTCTTACACGTTTTGAATGATTTTCATATGTTGTATGATTTTATCGTTTTTTATGTGATTACATAAATTGGTTATTCACCCTCATATCTGAGAAGTTAGTTTCGGTATGTGGTAAGACTCTTACACATGCTCAACATATCTATAGTTGTTTACAAGTTTTGTATTATTTATCATAATTTTGATTTGCTTGATATTTTGATTTCTAATCAAGAAATCACTCTTACCAAATTTATACATATTTTACTTAACATTAAACTCACTCTTACCAAATTTTGCTAAACTTTCAGATTGGTCGAATTAGCTGTAATTATAGAATTGTCGAATGGTGCAAATGCTTTTCGAATGAAATAGTTTTGGGATGTTTTAGATGCTTAAATATATTTTAATTATTAATTTAATATTTATATTTAACACTCTGTGTATGGCCAAGAGTCAATAATAGTTAAATTTCAGTATAATGTTAAATATTATAATATTAGATACTTTGATTTTAATTTATAATACTTTTCCTTATTTATAATTTGAAAAAGCACTTAACCGGTGCTTACGTGTTTTGACCTCGTAAACAAGTATAGCGGAAGCAATTTAACAACGATAATTATCTAATACACGTAAAAGATAATTATATCTAGATGCTAACAAGCTAAATAATCATGCAATATATAAAAGGAAGAGCAATAAAGATAAAGATCCGATTTTTGGTTACGAAGTGAAAATTCGATACCAACTGTATCGAGAAAAACACTCCGGGCTTCAACGGCCAGGGAAGCAATGCACTATG
>JAOVVI020008926.1:1711-13906 GCA_028571085.2 Nepenthes alata
GAGTCCACGTGGCGCTGATGTGTGCAGGGGATGTTGCCACCAACTCTGTAAATTTATTTTGCTGCGTTAGGGACATTATGTGCATGCGGGCCTGGTGTGACATCATTTCTACAGGGTCACATGCACTACTAGCCATCATTTCTCTGGTGGCATGACAGAGTCGGTCACCAAATATCTAGCATGTCGATTTTACAATGGGTGACGTCCGAGGCCCATCTTGAGTCCGCGGACCTAAGACGGCTTCAAGTCCATTACGCTACACGGGTTGGCTCTGGCGCCTAGACCTTTTGCGCCTTTTGAACCTATTGGGTCTCTATGACATCTGGGCCCAATTTCAGGAGAATTGATCTTACAAGTTGGCCATGGGTATTAGTACCCATCACTAGCCCATCATACCAAAGGGTTTGGGTACCAAGCCCTTTGGTATATCCAATGTTGCGAACAAGTCTGGTGTGAAGGTTCTTTCCATGGAAAATTCACTCGTGCCTTTGTTTTGTGTAAATGCCCACGGATACGGTTGGAAACAAGAGCCTTGGATGTGAGGATCAAAATGTCCGAGAACACCATGAGACTTGTAGTCTGTGCAAAATGTCAGGGAAATTTTGAGGTCAACGGCCTGGCGAGAACGTCCGAGAAATTTTTGAATTTTAAGCATCGTTAGGTGTTTCTAAGTGATGGTCGTCTTCGCATATTTGTCTGAGATCCAAAAATATCCCAAGCATTATGATGCCAAAGGTTTCAATGAAGGCACATTTGAGGATTTCCTCTGAGTTTGAGAGCCTGATGTGCACTGCCACTTGGGCCATTAAAGTGCATTTAATGCGCGTTCAATGCGACTGACGTTACCTTGGAAATGTAAAGTCCATTATCTCTTGCAGTATACAGGGGTCGACACGTGGCAAGGGTAATGATGGCAGGCACCTTTTTTATTTTCTGCCATTTTCAAATACTACTTGCCTTCATTTTCACTTTTTACCACGCAACCTAAAAAGTTTTCTCTCAAACCCTTAACTGCACTCTCCTAAAGCTTCTTATTCTTCCCATTTTCTATGTACTTTTCTTCAAGCTCTAATGGCACCCGGAGTCAAGAATATCTCCTCATCTCTCTCTTTGGCCGGTCTGGATGCCATCTGTGTGAAGTATGACATTCCTGATTCGACAGCAATGGTGATTCCTGAGCCCCATGATAGGAATTGCAGCCCTCCTGATGGTTTTATTACTATATACAAAGTCCACCTCAAGAGTGGGCTTTATTTTTCTATCCCACTGGAGCTGTATCACATCATGATGGAACTCAAAGTTCCGTTTGTGAGGCTGCAACCCAACGTTATCAGGTACCTTGTATTACTTTGAGTTTTTGCACGTTGCCACGAGAAAGTGCTTAAGGTGTCGACAGTGAAGGTGTTGTTTTACTTTACTCATAACCTAGACTGGATCGTTATGACCCCACGTCCTGAGCTTACGGTAGAAGGATAAATTCTTCTTCTTGAGAGTCAGAGAGAACTGGCCTCTCTCCACTGTTTGGGAAAATGTGGCGAGTAGGCGTTGCTTGGATGTCTCCAAAGAGGAGAGAGAGGTTGCCAAGGAGGTCACAGGTTTGGTGATGACTAACCTTGGCACATTTAATAAAAATAAGAAGAATATTTGGTTACGGTCTAAAAACTTGGTGAGGACCAAGTGGGGGACTGTGTCCGGGGACCATGGCACTCCTGTCACTGATGCTGCTTTTGCGAAGAAGAAGAAGCTGAAGATGAGAGAGAGAGCTCTGAAGATCAAGGAGCCAACTAATGGTCCAAGGAAGAGTCGCTGGACTGAGACTTGAAAAAGTCCGGTGACCATCGTTGAGTACTCCTCATCTGATGACGACGATGTTGTTATAACCCCATTGTGAGGTGGTTGAGACTTCCACAGGCGGTCCCTATTCGAGACACTGAAGGCATCGGACTTTCAGCTACCGTTGAGTTATCTGGGCAGCCTTTTGAGCTTGTGGGCCAACCCGCGGATCTACCTACCACCCATTCTTCCCCTGATGAGCCATTATCTGATATCCCTTTTGGGTTTACTAGCAAGGTGTAATGAACCGAGCTTGGATCCCGGGATCCGACCAGGACCGTCATGGTGAAAGTCTCGAATCATCCAAAATTATCAATTATACGTCATCAAGTAATTTAAATAAACTCAATACTATCATTTAAGACACCATCAATAATCATTATAAGTGTATCATTAAATAAATATCCATAACGGTAATAAATAACTTCAATAAATGACATTGACGTCCCAAAATATCAATCCTCATAAAGAAACTCTAATAAAAGTTAAACAACAATTGAACTAACAAAATCTTAAGTCTCTACCTTGGAAGCCTCAATCTATGAGGTCATCTCTACTTAGAGTCTACCCAACAATACTTGATCTCTTTTATCTAGCTGTCAACCTATCTACTCTGGAGCCAATAAAATACAAGAGTGAATCGAATATCTAGAAAGTAAAAATAAATAATAAAATAATGAATAGAGTTAATAATAACATATGATGTGCCAACTACTGTCCGAGATTCAATAATATGTCGTATGCATGATTTAAAAGCCATATCACAGTGGAACAGGCTTTACACCTACCCAACGAGTATCACAGTGGAACAGGAAAATCCTAACTTTTATTTATTTATTTATTTTTATTTTCATGAACGACATTAATTTTATCATAATCTCCCACAATATTTCACCCCTTAATTTAACGAATGACCTCTAAAATCTTTGAAACTCTTCGCCTACAAAGCCAAGCTCTGTTTTTATCTATAGTTTGGGCTAGCGACCAAAATTACACTACATTCTCCCTATATTCGACACATTCTCCCAATATATGTAGATTATAGATTTTGTAACACCATTAAACAAATTAACAAGCCCCAATTGGTTATTAAACCCTCACAAATGTTGGTATTTCTTCCCTTGAGGACACACTTGAGGTCTAGCAGGTCCAGTACGGGCTCCTTCGGGATAGGAACATCCAACTGGATGAGGTGTGGAGGACTTCAGTGAGGGTCACTGACATTGCACCAGCGCTGGAGGGCAAGTATTGGGATGATGTCAACTTATGCCGCCGGGTGATGGGGTTACTGCGCCTGAAGTTTTCCATGGCCATATTTGATCCTTTAAATGCCAGTGCTATATGTTCGGACAACTTGTATGGTCTCCCAGGAAGGGGTGGGTTTCCCAACCCTTCCAGGCATGGGCCATCAAGTGGTCCTCGACCTTTTGTGCAACTGGGATCTCTAGAACAAGCGCGGCCTTATGGACCACGAGGACAGTTGCAGTGGCATTAAGGAACTTATTTTCCCCAGCCATGACCTTTTGAGGAGTGTTTGTAAATTTGTCGAGTTGTAAAGTTTATTTTCTCTTCTCTCTTTTTTTTGTTTGTGTATTGTTGTACACAACTTGTATATGAATAAATAAAATTCATTTCCTGGTGCAATCCTTTTGTTTGTTGTGCTCGGACTGCTAGAGTATTTAGTTCTTTTATGACACGCTACAAAGGAACCTCATCTTTTATTAGCTAAGTGTCTAAACTGTTTGACCACCTTAAGTTAAAGATGCTACATCTAGGGTCGTCGCATGCTTATTGTTTTGAGCCCCATAAGTTTTTAAGTTTAACCTCTAGAGTTGCTTGGTGTTGCAGTCAAGTTTTAAGTTCGACCTCACTCGGGCCGCTTGAGCACAGCTGAGTTTTAAGTTCGACCTCACTCGGGCTGCTTGAGCACAGTTGAGTTTTAAGTTCGACCTCTTGGGCCACTCGAGCACAGCCAAGTTTTTAGTACGCCCTCTTGAACTGCTCGGACATTATCGAGTTTTAGTAGTAAATGAAAGGAATCCTATCCACCTGATTTAGGGACAGTTTAGGTCTTGTCGATTGATAAAATGAGATGCAATCATTCAAAAAAATGTAAGACAGTAAATAAATAAAAATAAATTTTGTTATATCAATAAAACGTTTTACAAGCACATCACATGATGCATTTTGCATTACCTAGGTATACGTACATACATTTATTGATAGTATTTCTTGAGGTGTATGGTATTCCATGACGGAGGGACTTGTCTGCCTTCTTAGTTGTGCAACTTATAGGCCCCGTTTCGAATGATGGTTGAGACCAGGAACGGCGCTTCCCAATTTGAGAAGAGTTTATCCCGCTCGGCATTTTTACTCGTGGCCTCTATGTTCCTTAGTACTAGGTCCTCAACTTCGAATTGCCATGTCTTTACCTTTTTATTGTAATATCGGGCTGCCCTTTGTTGGTACGCCGCTATTATCAGCCTTGCAAGGTCTCGTAATTCTTCGTGCATATCAAGATTTTTTTCAAAGTCTTTGATTATTGTCGCTCGGACTGAAGCACTTGACTCGGAGGCTTGGAAGTCCTACTTCCATTGGAATAACTGCTTCAACCCCATAGCATAGGCTGAATGGTGTCACCCTTGTGGGCTCTCTTGGAGTGGTCTTATATGACCAAAGAACGGACGGTAGCTCATTTACCCATGAGCTTCCAAAGTGTTCTAGTTTCGTTTTGAGTCTATGTAGGATTGTGAGGTTTGTGATCTCTATCTGCTCGTTACTTTGTGGGTACGCGACCGACGTATGGACTTTGGACTAACCTAATTCTCAAGCTGGTGCAGTACTTAGTAAACTGCTTTCCAGTGAACTCGATCCCGTTGTCGGTCACGATGCACTCAAAAAGCTTGAACCTGTACACGATATTCTTTCAGACAAATTCGGTAGCGTTCTCCTTCGTGATCTTTGCTAATGGCGCGACCTCGACCCATTTCATAAAATAGTCGATCCCGATGATCAAAAACTTTATCTACCCTGTCACCACTAAAAGAGGTCCGAGGATGTCAAGCCCCCATTGAGCAAAGGGCCATGGTGATTGTAGTGTTCGGAGTTTAGTGTGCGGTTGGTGAGCCATATTGCCGTAGACTTGACAATTTTCACATTTGCGTACAAAGTCAATGGCGTCATACTTCATGGTTGACCAATAGCACCCTTACCTCATGAGCCTAAAGGTGAGGTTCTTGCCCCCAATATGGGATCCATAAATTCCAATGTGTACTTCTTAGAGGCCATAATTTGTCTCATCGGGAGTGAGACACCTTAGGTAATGAGCCGAGAACCCGCGCTAGTATAATTGACCATCCATGATAGCGTACCAATCTGCTGTCTTTTCCACCTTCTTGGCTGTGTCCACGTCCTTGGGTAATGTCCCGTCGGACAAATGCCTCAAGTAGGGAGTCATCCAAGTGATGGTGCTCAAAACTTGCATCACTTTTGACTTGGGATCCTCGATGCTTGGCTTGTTCAGGACTTCTCGTATTCCTTGGGCATACTACTCTGGGTCTCCGTAAGCTACTGCCCTTGCCAGCATGTCAGCCTTCCCGTTCTCTTCTCTGGGGATGTGGACGAATTCTATCTTCTCAAAATTTACGGTCAAGCATTGGACCTTGGAAAGGTATTTGGATAGTTGTGGACTATTAATCTCAAAATGTCCACAAGCTTGGTTGACGATCAGTTTGGAGTTCCTGTAATAATCAAACTCCTCGCAGAACATTTCTTGGCCAACCGAAATCTTGCTAGCAATGTTTTGTACTCTGCGGTGTTGTTTGTGGCCGAGAACCCAATAGTCATTTAATACTTTATCTCTAACCCCTCGGGCTCTCTTAGCATAACATTAGCTCCACAACCGTCTTTCATTGTGGAGCCGTCCAAGTGCAATCTCCATGTTATTGCTTTGTTTGGCTCATCTACACCACGATAGTCTGTGTCACCAAGAGTTGAGGTCGTTGTTTCGACAATGAAGTCCACGAAGGCCTCACCTATCATGCCTAGCATAGGGTGAAAATCAATGTCAAACTCTCCCAAATCAATGACTCACTTGATTAGTCATCCTGGCATCTCGAGCTTCTGTAGGATTGCTCTTAATGGCTGATTAGTCAGGACCACTACTTTATGCGCTTGGAAGTATCATCTAAGCTTCCAAGCGGAATACGCCAACGCCAAAACATTTTTCTCCGTGTGGGGGTACCTGGTTTCTGCATCAGCTAGGGTTTTGCTCACGCAATATACTGGCTGCTGTCTGTCATGCTATTGTCGCACCAACACTAAGCTCAGGGCCATTGTAAGGTTCCGGGTCTAAAATATAATAAATACAAGAAAATTAATATGATAATAATAAATATTAGACCTATTGAATGAATGAGTATGCGTATTGGAAGGAAAATCGGGTTGTAGGCTGCTGAAACGCTGCCAGGAGATCGCACCTGCTATGCGCTCGAGCGCAAGCTTGAGTGCAAAAAGCAGTGGCGCAACCAAAAACCAATAGCTCCTCTGCCCGCTGAGCACTTGTGCGCACTCGAGCACGGGCCGGCAGTGAGGTCACGCTCATCGCTCGCTCGCCCGGCACTCAAGCGCCCCGACGAGTATAAAAATACGACCTGCTTCGCGTTTCTTTGTTTCCCCTCATTTCGAGAAGGGTTTTGGAGAGGAAGAGAGACGAAGAGCACCGATTTTAGAGAGAGAAAGGAGGAGGTCGAGGCGTAGAGTTCGAATCCGTCCGAGAGCTAGTTATAAAAGTGGTAGCACACGTCGAGGCAAGTGTTCTCATACTCACTAACTTTTCTCTTTCGATATTTTTTGATTATCATCGGGTATTTTTGTCTCAATACCCACCCAAACCATAGAAAATATAATACCCGTGACTTGAGACCAAGGATTGTGTAATTTATTGTCCGATTTACTCACCGATCCGACCGGTGGAGTATCGCCAAACCATAACCTACGGGAATTGGGGGTTTTCCAGTTCCGCACCTCATTTCGTTAAATTGACCCCAAAATGTGAGTTTTCATGTCCCAAATGTGTATATATGTCGGCTGTGTGATCGATCTCGTACGTTTTGACCCATTCGCGGTGTCTGGGCCCTCTGAATGGGCGTTATGACTGTTCACCCGAGACAAAAAGGTGAAATTGCATATTTTTACCTTCATAAAATGTTTAAATGACTTTAAAATATGAATCCCCGCATCCCAAAAGTATGTGTTGATCGGACGTTCAATTCCGTAAGATTTAACCCGTTCACGGCGTCCGAGCCCTCTAAAAGTGGCCTGACACTGTTCACCTGAAATTGGAAGGTAAATGTGCATTTTTTAACTCTCTTCAATTGTGATGGAACTTATGACTAAATATTGTGTCAAATTATAAGTTCTAAAAATGTGTAATTGTGCACCGGGAGCAAGGGGATGCATCCCACAGGCTTTTGATATAGTGTTTGACAAACGGAGGTAAGTAAAACCAAACTCTCATGCGAGCTGAATTTAATGGCTGAAAGATTTAAGCTCCAAATAAAAGAAGAAACCAAATAAGTAAACGGAAGGGAATCCACAAAGTGTAATGTAATGGATTTGGTCTCCCGGATGGAGACATGTGATGGGAATATGATTTCCCGAATGGAGAATGTATATGGCAATTGGTGGATTCCCCTTGAAAGGATTAAGACTAATCTTGAAACTAGGACCACGGATCATAGGGGTAGTACCCTCTAGCTTACCAGGCACATCACAGTGGAAACCCAAGGAATACTCTGACCGCTTCTGGAGGCGGGTGATATTCAGGGTACGCTTTAGGATATTACTGTGGAAGAATAAGGATTGCCCTGATCCTCGGGGGATATAGGGCGATTGAGATGGCAAAGTGCTGTAGGCCTAAAATGTAGCCGATGGTCGAGTGTTGCAAGCCTAAAATGTACCTGATGGTCGAGTGCTATAGACCTAAAATATAGCCGGCCTTAAAATATGTGGCAGACACATTCCTTTCCTCATCCTTTCATATCATTGGTTAGTACGACCTACTAGCCCGGGTCCGTAAAGATTGATGAAAGTAATGAAAATGAATAAACGTAACCAGAATAAACATGCGAACTAAATAATTTCAGATGTTTCCTCTCCTCGCATGCTTCCTTTTATTCAAGTTATATGATTCTCCTACCCAGTTAATGTCTTTCCTATAAATTATAATAGTTAGTGATGCATGATTTTATTTGTCGGGTTATATCCTCACTCTTACTATATGTCTTTCAGATGAGAACACATTGATGCCCGACGAGATAGAGTAGGCCATAGAAGTGCCATAGACAGCCGATATTACACGCAGGGCTCGAGACGGGGACTTAGCTGATTTTGTATATGAAACAAGAATTTTAGTCCTACTTTTGTAAAATGTATAAAACATGTATGGTGATGCTTAATGATGTTTAGCATGAATGAATGATGGATCAGTTTTCGCTGTATATTGTAGTTTTTATGCTTTCACAAGTTCGTCTCATTGTGGTTATGATCGAGGTTCCTAGTTGGTATCCTTTTCCATCGGCATTATACTGGAGTTATGATGTCGGTGTCACCTCGGTTGATGTGACAATAAGATCCTGTGTAACGTGTTGAGTATTGAGACTTGTAGTTCTGTTGCGGATGGTTGTAGATTGTTTTGCAGGGTTGGTTTACAGGTGATTGTATTTTAGCAAGTGCTCGATTTATAAATGAAACTCTGCCTAATTTTCTAAAAAAATTAATAATTTTAATTAGGAATACTAGTTTATTATTATCCCTGACGGAGGTTATTTAAGAAAAAATAGCCCAATCCGTCACAGCCGTGTCACACACAGTGAGGTACAAATACAGCTCCTCACCTCGTTGGGGAGAAGCTAAGAGAGGAGGATTCGACAAACAGTCCTTAAGTCCTTAGAACACCTCCTCGCTGTCATTATTTTATTGAAAGTTGTTGGTCTTCGTTCTTCTCAAGGCCTTTAAGAACGATAAGTGCTTCTTGGATGATTTGGCCAAGAAGTGAGAGAGAGCAGGTATCCGTCCAGTGAGTTTTTGGACTTCTTTTATTGACCAAGGAGACTTCATATCAAGGATGACCTTGATCTTCTCTGGATTAACCTCAATTCCTCGGTGTGAAACAATATAGTCCAGGAACTTTTCAAATGCCACTCCAAATGTACGCTTGCTCGGGTTGAATTTCATCTGGTGAGCTTTAAGAACATTGAAGGTCTCGGTCAGATCCTTGACATGGTGGTCGATTATTTTGCTTTTGACGAGCATGTCATCCACATAGACTTCCATATTTTGTCCGATCTGGTCATCGAACATTTTATTTATGAGATGTTGGTAAGTTGCACCCGTATTTTTAGGACCGAATGGTATGACTTTATAAGAGTAAGTTCCTTAGTCCGTTGTGAATGATGTGTGCTCATCGTCTTTAAGGCGCATCTTTATTTGGTTGTAACCCAAGTACGCGTTCATAAATTTCAAAAGTTTATTGCTGGACGTTGAGTTTACAAGCTAGTCAATCTTGGAGAGAGAAATATTATCCTTGGGGCATGTATTATTGAGGTCTGTGAAGTCTACGCACATCCTCTACTTTTCTTTATTCTTTTTTACCATGATCATATTTGACAGCCAGTTCAGGTACTAAATCTCCTGGATGAATCCAACATTTAAGAGCTTCTTTACCTCTTCGCGAATGGCCACCAGTTTCTTTGTTGAGTAATTTTGGTGCTTCTACCAAACGGGTTTGTGATGAGGATTTAAACCCAATTTATGAACCATTACTTATGCGAAAATCCTCGGCATGTCACTTGGTACCCAGGCAAAAACGTCCAAGTTCTTCCACAAGAAGTCGAGAAGCTTGTCTTAGATGGACTGAGGTAGAGAGATTCCTAATTGGACATATTTCTCTGGATCTCTTGGTTTCAGTGGGACTTAGAAAGTAGGCTCCTCGGACTGTGCCTGTTGCAATGTCGCTTTATCTCGTAGGTTTAGGTCTTCAAGAGGCTGGGGAAGGAGTGTCTACGTGACTTGGGACAAGTAGCATATCTGTCCAGCAACTTGATCTCCGAGGACCTCCCCAATTACAAATGGAGTCAGAAATTTTATCTTTAGATGCGAAATGGAAGTGATAGCACCAAAAGTGACCAAGCACGGACGTTTGAGGATCGCGTTGTAAACTTATGGGAGATCAACGACCAAGAAGGTGAGGACCTTAGATGCAATCCTCGGGTATATCCCTAGCATGCCTTCCAGTTGGATGACACCCTGAACTGGTACTAGCTTATTATCCAGTTCGTAGAGGAGTCCTTCGGTTACTCTCATTTGACTTCTCTTAAGTCTCAATTTAAAATATGTATCAAGATAAAGTAAATTTCTTCAGCTTCCATTATCAACAAAAACTTATTTCATTTGGTAGTCACTCGCTCCATCTCAAATGAGTGAAGTTACAACCAAGGGATCAGAGTGAGGGGAAGTTACATGGGCCATGTCTTCGTTGCTAAAGTTAATAACTTCATCCCTATTTTCTATCCTGGGTCGCTTTGCCGTGATGATCTTCCAAGCATCTTCACAGGTCAAGCAAGTTAATATCTTGTTTACAACCCTCGCGACCGCTCTACTCTTGGGTTGGTCAGCCTCAACATCGCCTGCTATTTCGAAACCTTGTCCGGGTCTTTGTAGAAAGTAGTTGAGGTGTCCCCTCCTTATGAACTCTTCGATCTCCTTCTGTAGCATCCGGTAATCCTCGATATCATTCCCATTGCAGCGATGGTAGTGATAGTATTTGGACTGGCAGCCACCCTCACGATTTTTCAGCGCTTTGGGCCACTTCAAGAACTTCTCATCTCGAATCTGTATTAGGACGTTAGTACGCGAGTCGTTCAAGGGGGTCAAATTTAACAGTCTGTACTCCTTACGAATGGCCTGCTCGGACTTGTGTTGCTTTATTGTCTGGGGACCAGGATGGTCCCCTCCCTTCTTTTCCCTTCCACCACCATCGAGTGGAAGTTCTCGTCCTTCTCTAGCCTCTTCGCATCTTTGGCTTTTTCGGCTACGATGCATGCTCACGTGACGGTCTCGACCTCTGTGAACATCTGGGGACCATTGTGAATAAGGTGTTTGAAAAAAGCTCCTCATTTTATGGCAGATAAGAACACGTTTAGCTTCATCCCGTATGCAGTTTCAGGATCTACCTGGCTTCTACGATAAATCGGCCCAAAAACGTCCTCAAGCTCTCCCTGGCTCCTTGACATGAGTAAGGTGCTAGGGTTGCTTATCAGTCCTTCCGCTGGAGGTAAAGTGCGTGAGAAGATTGTCTGCCAGCTCATTGAATGATCGCATAGAACTAGCTGGGAGGCCGTAGAATCACATTCTTGCGTCCCCTTTGAGTGTCAACTGGAAGAACTGACACATTGTCATCTCATCTAGACCTTGGAGGTTTAAATGCTCACAAAAGTGATCAAAATAGTCCATGGGATCAGCGCTTCCGTCGTACAAGTCAAGGTTTGGCATCTTAAGCTTTTGAGAAAGTGGCCTCATCTAAATCTCCAATGTGAGTGGAGACTGACGAAGGTTCGCGACCCCTCCTCCGTTGTTTCCGCCAAAAACTCGCTGGAAGACCATTTCAAGCTTTTCCACCACCTCGGATGGGGTCTTCATCTTCCCCTTGTTGAGGTAATCTCTCAACTCGTTGGGGTATTAGACAGCCTGCGACCCTGGCTAACTCCTATCCCTAGGAGGAATCTCTTCACGAGTGGACACCTCATGCATAGGGCGCTCCCATAAAGATCGAGAATTCTACCTCTTAGGGCTTTCATCTCAGACCTGAGGACCCAAGCGACCTTCAAGTTGCTGTTGGACTCTTTTGCTCGATACAACTTGCGTCCTCAAGTCCCAAAGCTAGTTTGCTGGTTTCATGGGATTCTTCTTTCCCTTGTCCTTTTTCTAGGACGTCGCGGTCTGGGAGGCCTTAGATGGCGCCCCCTTTTGCCGCTCCCCTATTCTCGAGCAGAGCATCTGGACGGCTTTAGTGACGTTGTCCATTCTCATAGCCAGCGCCGGTACATACGGATCACGATGATCTTTTATCATGACAATGGCTACATGGGCATTGCCGCATGAGCCAGGCTCTTGGATTGGAGCATTGGTATGTCCCCTCGTGTTCACCTTTTTTTGAGTTTCTTGGAGAATTTGTTGAGCTGACTTTTCGTAGCGAATTCTCATAAATGGTGCGAATGTTGCATCCTCGGATCTTACATACTTGTACGGATGAGGATCTGGCTAAGATCGTGGATCGTTTGCGTGTACTCGGGCAAGACCCAT
>JAOVVI020008928.1:0-13904 GCA_028571085.2 Nepenthes alata
AACTTAAATACACTAAGATATTATTTATCTAAATGCTGAAATCAAATTATCGTCATTCTCATGCATACACAGCAAATAAAATGCAAAGATAAAAGTAACATAATATTTTGGTGATGAAAGAAAAAATCCTGACCAACTTAAACCCTTTGGGCCATGAGTTGTCATTTAAAAATATATTATATGAGAAGATTCAACTTATAGAACAACGAAAAAATGCCCTAGACCATTGACCAGTAACCCTATTCACGTGATTATTGAAGGCCTTCCTTAGATCTGCAATTCCGCAGTTATTCATTCATATAGTTTCTCCGAGTGGATCTTTAGTTGATTAAAATTCTCCGGTCAATGCACACTGTAAATTTACATATGAGTAACACACCAGAACTACTTGGATTGTAGGCTAATCAACTCAAGGTTTAATTTCAGATCATGTAATCGATCTCAAATGACAAAGGACTCATCTTGAAAGAACAAGGATCTCCAATTTAAAGAATTGTTCTCTTAATTTTTGGTCTTAAATGCTCAAAGAAAATTTTCTTAAACTTCACACTTATTATCACTCTTGTTCCTCTAATCTCCCCTTTTTAAGATGTGTCGGAGTTTATAAAATATACTTCCGGTCAAAGCAGCTGAAGTGTTTAGTTGGCGGAATGAATTTCTCTTGAACACAAGTCTTACAAACATCGTGCAAAAGGAATACTAGCTTTGCGCTTGAGCTTCGATACACGTACAACTTGCAGCCCTAATCTGGAACATCATAGCTTGAACCATTATCTTGAGGACAACATGCGGGTGCTCTTTGGAAATAGTTAGCTTGAGTGTCTATCTCGTGAACTACATGTGGGCTTGGTACATAATCCTTAGGGCTTGTAGTCACGTGTCGAACAACTTGTGAAAGCATGCTGAACAGATCCACAGTTTCTTCTGCAAAAACAATGACCAACTTCACATGTGCCTCTGCTCATATGAAAAACCGTCCTGCCACAGTATCTGAATCTGATATTAAAAACTTACATTTAGAGACAATATAAAATAATAGATTGAAAATACAACTTAATGTTACGAAATTTGCCAACACTAAATATAGATCCAATAATCTCCCCATTTGGTAATTTTTGTGACAAAACACAATACAACAAATATTGTAAAAACGACTCTGATAAGACCAACTCAATAACATTAGAATGCATCATCCTTTTGTTCATAGTTCAAAATATTTATGCTGTACAAATAATAAACTCAACACAACCTTGTGAGGCATAGAGTAATATATTAAAAACCAAATAAAGCAATACAGATGTTAACATATAATCCAACAATGCAAAACAATCATATAAATATCTCCCCATATGAGCATATGGTCTTCCCCTCAAAATATAGCTCTCCCTCTTGTAGAAAATCTCTCTACCCGTTTTGTCACAAAATGACAAAGGGTCTACTCATCAGGATATCTAAGTTGTTAACAACATCTGAAATCCTCAAATGTGATCCAATGTGCTCAAATTAGGTCTGCAAATGTCCGTATCTCTACATCTGTCTGTACTGAATCTGATCGATTGTAAACTTGTGCTAACTCGAGAATTATGATTCCCCATGCAAGCCATAAGCTCTGACTGTTGCTGAAAAATCATATATAATTAGTTCATAAGAACCACTAAACAAGCAGGCTCAGAAGAAAAGGAGCAACTGTGTGATATGGAAAAGAAGGGCAAACAGGCACCGGGAGGGGAAAAGGGAGGACCATCCTTACCCATGGGATCAAATGTGCCTGAAGCCTGCTGTGCACAATGAATATGTGCACGATGACTATGCAAGAGGGTAGAATGCCGAATGGGTTTTTTGGGATTTGGACAAGGCTCAAAGAAAGTAAATGCCTAGGAAAGATACTATATACTAAATAAGACGGCCAAATGGTAGCATTAATCTCTTACGAGAGGCTTTATATGCCTCTAGAAAGTGTGAAACTATACGTATAAGGTAGTCAATAGAGTCACCTTGGAGTAAGGCAAATAGAAACTGAGTCTTAATCAATCATAGTGTAGCCAAGTGTAAAATTGGCTAAATATTGGTGTACATGATCTTACATATAGCTAAATGCTCAGTATAAAGCTCTAAGGTATTAAAAGAAGCATTGATAAATTGTGCAGGTTAGTCTAGTATAAAGAAACTGTAGAATTACTAGAAGGGGTAGCATTAGAACAGTGGTATGGTTGATGGGATTTGTCACCCAAGGTATACTAAGACACTGATTAATCATCTCTGGGGTGTTCTTATGACTCTGACTCTAAATAAACAGTAAAAAACTAGGAGGGGAAATGGAAATCATGTGAAAATTATCATAAAATTTCTTCACCAGTGTTGGATTAGGTGACTTGAGACGACACAAGATTGGCTCCTAGCATCAAGAGGTGAACATAGTAGACAATGATAATAGAAGATCATCTATAAGGACCTCCTGCTCTGATAAAAGAGGTCGAGAACTGAGGAAATTATTGAATGTTTCCTCGGCTTCAAAACTTACAAAACTATATGAGTCGGATGCAGGAGCCCTGTCTGTAGTTTTTTTGTGCAAGGCATTTGTAAACAATACAAAATTAACTAAGAAACGACAAAATATCAAAAAGTGATAGCAGAGCAGAAAATTTTTGCTTGAGCAAAGTTTGCGCGATAATTGTGCAAAGCGCTTTGACAAAGACCCTAGCCCAGATCAATTAGTTATATCTGCCAAATCAGACTCTCAATTTGCGTATGGGACAAAAACATGTAAAATATAATCAAAACTTATTAATTATTTAAATAAATTTTGAGATTAACGTGATTTACATGTCCTATTTAATAAATCGGGCCCTAAATGATAGTGCAAAAAACAACAGAAGTACACAAATTAAAGAGAAAATAGTGATTTTTCACCTTAGACCTGGAAGGACAAGGCTAGATTTTGGTAAGATCTTGCTTGAATTAAACTCAAAATTTTGAGAAATAAAGGAAGAGAATGGAAAGAATAGAGAGGTGAAAAGAAATGCCGATGAGCGAGAGGAAAGAGGAACACAAGTGATGGGTCTTTCAAGCAAGGTTCTGCAAGTCTTTTAGAATGCAACGTAATATATCTGATGCGAACATCCAAATTATACCAAATTAGAATAGATTTACTTTGATTCCCTTTATTTTTATTTTATTTGAAAGATTACGATTTTATTTGCTTTTATTATGTTACATTTTTATTTGATTTATTTTTATTTGATTGAGATTTTTTTTTATTTTAGGAACTTAAGTCATATTTAGTTAGTAAATTATATTTCTTTCCAACTTAGTCTAGGATTCGGGTTCTTTATATAAGGACCCTATTTTTATTGTTTAAGATATGGATAAATGCCTGAAAAATTGAATGCAATTGAGTATTGTAATTTCCTTTCCCTTCTCTCCCTTGGTTTCCTCTATTTTTTGTCTCTACCCCTCTAATATCTATTTTTATCTCTACCCCTCTAATATCTATTCTTATCTGTACTCCTCTAATCTCTGTTCTTGTCTCTACCCCTCTGTCTCTCTTCCCTACCTTCCCCTTCCTACATCAATATCACTCAAACAAAACAATGTGTGAAATTTGAGAAAAAAGTGCAGTGATGATTGTCACACTATAGAGCGCCAAAAATCTAGGAGAAAAAATTTAACCAAATAACCTAAGTGTTCTAATACAAATGCAATACCTACATATAAAATGAATAATATTTCTATTAAAAGATCAAATATGAAAAATCAATTGAGCCTACATTTTTTAAAACTTTTGAGATTAATATAAAAGTACATTTACTATACACACAAGATTAAGTCAAGGTACAAAACACAAAATATTGCATGTGTCGTGAATACACCTTATTCCATTAGAGATACTCAAAACATTAAACAATGAATATGATTTGGTTTTCCCTAGTATGCTTTGATATTAATATATTTCTCAATGGGAAAGTCAAACCTAATTCTACTAGGACTTTGATCTATCCTTTTTTTTCCCCATCTTTATGAGCGCTTCATTAAGGTACTTCTTATAACAACAATTGTTTTCTCCTTTTCTTTTTCTATTTTTATTTTTTAATTTTTCAAAGGAACTTTTATATTTTTTCATATTTCATTTTTCTCACTTTCATTTTTTTGGGGGCATTTAAATGGGATAATGTTCAACTAGTTCGAGGTCAATTCAAATCCAAGGTCAATCTAACACACCTTAGATTGCCATCTCTAGATTCACATTCTTGGTTAAATCTCCTCAATAAAATAAAGTGTGTGATTGTGTAAAGTATGCAACACGATATAAAGAACACCTTTGTACCATCAAAAGGTATGTTAATAGAAGTGTCAATTTATAAAACATAAATATTTTATAGTTCTAGCTTGCTTAACATTATTTTCATAAATTGACACTTTCGATAATATTTTTGAAAAAAATAAAACACAAAGAATAGTAAAAAATGCATGGATCTACACTACTCTAATGCAAGTGCAATGACCCTAATGCTTAATGCAACCAAAGCTATATGCAAGAAAAAAATGCTACTCAGGTAATAACATAATCCCCATTGGCTCTATCAGCTAAGCCTTTTTTCTTATTTACCCAAATCTATTTTTCAGTCTTAACCTTATTGATCAAATTGGACACCAGCAATTCTAACTTACGAACTTGACGCTCAAGTTAATGAATTTGATGGAATCCAAAATGAGATTTCTTAGGAATGGACTTATTACATTGAGGTCGGATATGACCACAAGAATAACTGGTTGGAACAGAAGTAGGCTTGTAATAAGAATTTTTGAAATGATGTGCATGTCTAGGAATAAAAATTGAGTCCTAAGAGGAGTGCCTCTAACATGATATTTTTGTGAATGCATTAGTGAATGATTCTTAATTTGACAAATTTTGTGTCTTGATAGTATGAGAATGCAATGAAAATTTGGAATTTTCATTTCTCAAAATTTCACAAGAATTTTTATTAGAGATCAAAGATTTGGGAACAAAGATTGTTTTAGAATATGCATTAACATTTGATGTATTTTCCTTAAACCCCAAGCCCTTCCCATTCCCGGCAGCTTTATTTAGCATATGATCCATTGTGTTTGTGTTTTTGGCTGAGACATTCTTTTGTAATTCATTCTCTAAAATTTCTCTTTCATCTCCCAAGCTTCCTTCTCTTCACTAATTTTGAAAAATCTTTTAGTGGATTCATCAAGTTGGATACCAAGAATCTCCTCCTTATTTTCTGATCCTTTCAGTCTTTTGGAATGCACTCTATTTTCCTTCTTTAACTTTAGACACTCTTTTAAACTAATGTTCATATGCTTCCTCTAAGTCATCATCATTAGTGTCACCCTTATCATTTGTTTCTTCAGTTGAGTTCTCATTACTTGTTATTGAGCTGGTGAAGGCCATGTAGTTAACTTTCTCATTATTTGGATATTCGTCATCCTCATTTTCCTCATTATCCAACAAGGTGACGATTATTCCTTTTCTTCTAGATCTCAAATAATTTGGACATTCAGTTCTTATATGACTATAAGTATGAAATTCAAAACATTGAATATTCTGTGTCATTTTTCAATTTGAAACCTTAGGCTTTGTAATTTCTGATTTTCCAATTTTATGATTGCTAGACTCTTCTTTGTCCAATTCATTTGATTTTTGGTTGCTCCTAAAGAATTTCTTAACAAATAAGGCAATTTCTTCATCTTCTAAAGATTTTTTGTGAGATTTATCTTCGTATTCATCTTTTAGAATCTTTAAAGCAATGGTTTTTTTCCCCCCAGATTTTGTGGTAGAATACTTTCATACGCTTGCAGTGATCCTACCATTTTTTTTAATTTTTATGATATATAAATCCTTGCTTTCTTCAATTGCTGTCACTTTAGGATTAAATCTTTCTGGAAGCGATCTCAATAACTTTCTAACAATTTTTTATCCAACGATTATTTCACCAAGATTGAAGGTGGAGTTGGCTATATCACTAAGTTGAGCATAAAATATATCAAAGTATTTATCTTTTTCATTTTGATTTCCTCATCTTGTGAGGTTAACATTTGTAACTTTAAATTTTTAATAATTTTGGTGATTTGATATGTAGTCTCGAGAATATCCCAAATTTTTTTAGTATTTTCACATATAAAATCACATTTAAATTTGTTGGGAGAAATTGCAGCAAATGGAGCGTTCATAGCCTTACTATTCCAGTTTGATTTGGTTCGTTCATTATGAGACAAAGTATAAAAGTCTCTAATTCTAATAATATCATTTTCTGTGGAGCTGGGTGCAGTCCACTAAGCCAAACAAGCTCATTCAGGAATTTTAGAATACAGAATTTCTAGTAGTCATAATTGTTCCCATCAAAATATGGAAGAACAGTCAAAGGTTGGTTTGTTGCCATCTAGACAAAAATGGGTCTAGGATTGTGGTAATGCTCTAATACCAATTGTGAAAATGACGTTTAGACCCATGAACATCTAGAAGGTGGCGAATAGGTGTTTGTTTGCAAAAATTACAAATTAATATTTTGTAACTTTAGTATATGTAAAGAAATTATTTATTTAGATGTTGAAATCAAATCATTACCATTCGTATACATATATAGTAAATAAAATGCAGAAATAGAGGAAACACAATATTTTGGTAATGAAGAAAAAACTCTTGAACAACTTTTTCTCAAAGAAAAACCCTCTGAGATATGAGTTGTCACTTAAAAATATGCTATATGAGAAGTTTCAACTTACAAAACAAAGAAAAGATGCCCTAGACCTTCTAGCCATAACCTTAGACACATGAATATCTAGGGCCTTCCTTAAATCTGCAAATCTGTAGGTACCCACACTTCCTCTGGTTTCTCCAGGTGAATCTTCTGTTGATTAAACTCTAGCCAATGTATGTCTCAAATCTACACACGGGCAACACATTGAAATTTCATGGATTGTAGGCTAATCATTTTAAGTTTTAATTTTAGATTACATATGAGATCTCACAATGATAAAGGACTCATTATAAAAGAATTAGGATCTATTTAGAAAAGAATTGTTCTCCCAATTTTTACCCTTGAATGTTCAAAGAAAATTTTCTCAAACTTCACACTTAATATCACTATTCTTCCTCTTTTCTCCCATTTGTAAGGTGTGTAGGAGTCTATAAAATTAACCTTTGGTCAAAGTAGTTGAGTAGAGTGTTTAGTAGGTAGAACCTAAATTTTAGCTCGAAAACAAGTCCCATGAACTCTGCTAGAATACTAGCTTTACACTTGAGCTTTTGATATGCGAACAACTCACGGTCCTAATCTAGAACCCCTATCTTGCAAATGACATGCGGGTGTTCTCTGAACACAATTTGGTTAAGCGCTTATCTTGCAGGCTACGTGTGGGTTTGATACATAGTCTTGAGAGCTTATTGTCACGTGCCAAACAATCTATGAACACATGTTAAATAAATCCACAGTTTTGTTTGAGCATAAATTGTGCAAATGTAGTGACCAGATTCATGCAAGCATTTGCTCATGCGAAAAACAGTCTTATCACATAACTGAATATGAACCTAAAAGCTTACACCAAGAGACAAAATATGAAATAATAAACTCAAAATACAACTCAATGTCACGAAATTTACCAACACTAAGCATAGACCTAACAAAATATGTATGCATGCATGTATGTATATGTATGTTACTACATTCATGTGATTCCACTTTATGTCAGTTTTTATGATTGAATTTGCTAATTTGAGCATGCTGGATCCAAAGTTCACAAAGTGGTCGGTGGATAAATTCATATGTTCTATAAGCGTAGCGATTTCAAATCAAATTACTGAAAATTGAAGTATTTAGAGTCTTGATACTTGAAAATTACTGAAAGGCGGGTGGTGGTAGCGGATGATGACTGAGCGGTGGCTGAAAATTTAAAGTCCTAATTCATGACCATCTCAAAATATAACTTTTGCAAAAGCATGTCCAACTTGATATCCTTGAAAATCCATTTTGGTCACTTTCAGTCAAAAGTGATTTTGGCAAAAATCTATTTTTTTTAATTATTATGACCAAACATTTTTTTTTTTGTCTTTAAAGTGCTCTGGGGCTTTAAAAATGCTTTGAGGCAATCCAACATAAATGCCAAACACCCACTAAATGTGTTTTCTCTTTTTCTTTCTGGATACAAGATCAAATCTTGTTGTTTTTGTGTTGCACAGGTCATATAATGCATTACAAAGTAGTCCGCTTGTGATAAAGATGATCCCAGCAATTGGTATTATTGTATTTGCTCTATGGGGCTTGGAGCCACTTATGCAGAAGAGCAGGATTACATTTTTACATGTAAGGACAATGCCAAAAGCACGCATACATGGACTGCACAAGCACGCACTCACATGAGCAAGAACACACTCTTCATGCATATATATGTATGCGCAACATGATTTGGTATGATCATTCAGACGGCCAGATGTGCATGTATTTGTCTTACGAGTAATCACCTTGTGGAAATATTTAAGTAGATGTAACAGCGAAACCTTCTGAAGTAGGACTCTCTCTTGCTATTGCCTAATCTGTCCCGAGATTTTAACTTGCAGAAGAGTGACAGCAGTTGGAAGAAAAGTACCACACATTATGTGATGACCTCTTATCTTCAACCCATATTGATATGGACAGGGGCCGTGCTTATGTGCAGGTAGTGAATTATTTAATGGAGAATTTCATGTCATATATGAAAATTATAAAGAGAGAAAATCTTATTAGATGAGATTGCTCCATTGTGACTTGGGCATAATTGGTCAAGCTATGGAAATTCTTTCTACAATGTGGGAGCACGGTTGCATGCATCTTACTCTTCTTGGATCATGCAATGCAGAAAGTCTTGTGCACTTCACCAGCCTCTCATTAAAATATTAGTTAACATATAGATATAATATTACACTTTATAAATATCAATTGGACTTGAAGAGAGATAATGCTGGTATTTGATACCTTATTTTTTTGCAAAATCTGTGTGTCCATTTCTCATCAATTAGCCATAAGGGATAATAGTTATATTTTTGCAGAGCATTGGATCCAGTTGTTATGCCTTCAGAAGCCAGCCAGCTTGTTAAGCAGAGGTTTTTAAACTTCATGAAATCATTGTCAACTGTGCTGGCATTTGCATGTTGTTTATCTGGGTAAGTATGACTTCTTCTCCAGATTGCTTTTTAAGAATGTTAATGACAATTGATTTTAGGTTATTACTTTATGTTGAGATGGGGCCTGGGGTGAGAGGAAAGGTTACTGGAGTTAACTTTCTGCTGGTTGCTGGTGTCGTTGAGGTTTTTGGGTTACTGAATTTGTATACTATGACAAATCTTCCTATACGTTTATCTGAATGTTTATCATAGGTGGAATTAATTCTATATTACTACTTTTGGATTAATGCAACTTCTTCTGTCTCTATTATCACTCAACTATATTTTGGCTTTTGTGTTAATTCTACTGCATGGTTAGGCGTAATATGACCCATTCTGACAAATCATGAAAATGTTTGAATGCAGTGTTATTCGACAGGCTCAGAGAGTCTTAATGGAGACAAATGACCACACTGATGCAAGAAATGTATGTTTCTGTGCTTCAATTTATGAAATTAGTATATGAACATATAATATCAGTCTCTAGGCTGAATTATAAGATTTATGGGACTGGGTAGTCACAAGTCAAAGTCAAATCTGATCACATAGACCATGTAGCCAGGGCGTTCTTTGACGTGATCAAGTAAATAATCTGCAATTTGTTCTGCATTTATTCCACTTTTTTCTTTTTTCTTTTTTAACAAGCCTCATCAGTGGTTCCCATATTTCTTGTGCATTGTGTTGTTTATGTATGAAAAACTCAAAAGCTTATAGCATTTTGTCTGGCCATATGCCACGACATATTATACCTTTCATGTTGGGCTTATGTGGATCATGCATGCCTGGCTTGGTATTGCTGGTTATC
The DNA here is from genome assembly GCA_028571085.2 of Nepenthes alata. Taxonomy (NCBI): domain Eukaryota; kingdom Viridiplantae; phylum Streptophyta; class Magnoliopsida; order Caryophyllales; family Nepenthaceae; genus Nepenthes; species Nepenthes alata. Next base: position 9,969 of record JAOVVI020008928.1, read on the forward strand.
CTTCCCGGAGGTAACTGTGAACTCCTTAGATTCCTTCGCCTGTGAATCTTCTGGATAAGCCTTTGCCTCTGTTTCTTACCTGCCGCATTCATGACATTTTGTATGCACTTTATTTTTATATATTTCTCGTTTTTTCCTCCCAAAATTTGTTAGGTTATTTCATTTTATTTTACTTTTCTCGAAAAGTGCAGAGTAATTATCTTGGTGATATTGCCCATGCATTGCCCTAATGAAAATTTCTTTGCATTTTGACAGATGGGCTTCCAGTTTGCTGGAAAAGCAGTTTATACTGCAGTTTGGGTTGCTGCTTTTTCATTGTTTATGGAGTTGTTAGGTTTCTCAACACAGAAGTGGCTTACTGCTGGTGGTCTGGGGACTGTGCTGCTGACACTCGCTGGCCGTGAGGTGTGTCAGGAGCATTTATGGATGAATTTATAAAACCTAGATGTATTTACTACCAAGTACTCTTTTAAGGGTTTGGTGATATATGTTGTTTGAAATACTATTGCCAAGCTTTTGTGTTCTTAGTAATTAGCATCTACTGTGAAAGTACTTATTTTCATTTTTCCTACTATTTTTATGCAGATATTCACAAATTTCCTCTCCAGTGCAATGATTCACATGACTCGACCTTTTGTTCTAAATGAATGGATCCAAACCAAGATTGAAGGCTATGAAGTCTCTGGCACTGTTGAGGTTTGTATTTCAGACTCCTAAATATAAGCTGCCATAACTCGCATTCCGTAAGCATATTTCTCATTTAGGAGGACTCCTGATGATGTATAGCAAAAACAGTTTAACGTGAATCCACAATTTGTTCTGTGATAGAATCTTCAATTCATACACTGTACAGGTGCTCTCTGTTTTCCTTTTTCATTTTTACATAGTGGGTCATGACACGTTGGCTCATCTGCAGCATGTTGGATGGTGGTCACCAACCATTGTAAGAGGCGAAGATCGTGAAGCAGTTCACATTCCCAACCACAAGTTCACTGTGAATGTGATCAGAAATCTCAGTCAGAAAACTCACTGGCGTATCAAAACCCATCTTGCTATCAGTCACTTAGATGTCAATAAAATTAATGTGAGCAGTCTTGACTTTATCTTTATTTTCATCAGACCATCAGTTTCTTAAATCTCTGTTTGCTCTTGCAATGCACAGAAGATTGTTGCTGACATGCGCAAAGTCTTAGCCAAGAATCCTCAAGTAGAACAGCAGAAGCTGCACAGAAGAGTATTTTTAGACAATATTAATCCTGAAAATCAATCTCTTTTGGTAAGCATTGTACACTGACATTTTTAAACGTCAATTTTGTTGCATCTTAACAGGCAGCTTCCTTATAGATTATGGCAGAAATTTTTTTTTATCTTATCGTCAGTTGAAGTTGATTTTTTTTAAAGGTTCAGGGTACTAGATGATTGAATCCATAGAAAGTCATGTTACCAACTTTAGTTTGTCAGTATTAAAGATAATTATAACATGCTCAAGTAGATGTATCATCCCCATATTGATATATCCATGGTTGATTTGAACAAAGTTCTCTCCTTCTGAATGGATAAATGGTGGAATTCTCAATTGAAGCTTCAAGCACACAAAAAGTAGTGCTTTTCAAGACTTGATGTTTGGAATATGTTCAAGTGGCTGCAAGTAGTTTGTCCATCTACTTTTCATTCTCAGGAGTAAAATACTTGTCATTTGCCTTTTGAAATTCTGCAATTATTTTTAAGGTAGTGTAGGAAGGAATAAATATTGGCTTTTTGAGCTGCTACCACCTTAATGCATATACTTTCGAGTTCTTAAAAATTTTAACCACAAAGGATATGTATTTCTCATGATATGGATGATAGCGAATAAAATAATTGTTATTCGCTTGGTACCTGATCAAGGGCATTGCAAATGTGACATTTATAGACATGCTAACCAGTTATCTTCTTGCTTTAAAAATAATGAGATATCAATGCACGAGAACCAGGTTTACCAGATGGATTCAGAAACTGACTGGTAATAGAGGCATCATTATTTCTTATAAATATCATATGATCAACATGTATGCACTATTACTACAGTTTGTGGATGCTATTTGAGAATGTGGCTTAAATTTGGTCTATGTATTGCACTTAATATGGATGTTCTTCGAGTTGAATAGAGATGCACTTAAATTTTCTCTGTGGCGTTCTGCAGATACTAGTATCATGTTTTGTGAAGACCTCACATTTTGAAGAGTACCTTTGTGTCAAGGTGAGAAAACTCTTTTATATTATTCCCTCAGCAAGTGAACACTCTTAGATAATGACTTGATAGGTTAGTTTCAATAGTTGAATCTCTCTCTGTTGTTAGAAAAGGCGCAAGATTCAATAGGCGTATATTTTGAGAGAAGAGAATCGAAACTTAATAAATTTTGCTAGGGAAATTTATTTACTGTAATGTTCTTTAATTTGGATCTACTTTTTCCTGAACTAATTTGTTGGGTCTAGATTTCATGCTATTGGAGATGTAATTAGGTTAAAATTGGGAAACAAATTAGCTCAAAACAGTATTGATCCAAGCTATAGAATAAAACTTGATAATTCATAAAGTTCAGATTAGAATTGAAATTCCATGTTTTCATCACTTTGTTTCTTTTTCCTCCATTTTGTTCAAAATCACGCAATAATATTTTGTTTTCTGATACTCAATGGTTTTCTTCTTGTAATCATATATTTGCTGGTTATAATGTAGCAAGCTTTATTGACCAATGTGATGTTTAAAAATACAAATAAACTATTTATAGGGCCACTTAAGAATGTCTAATATCTGTTTGAGATTACAGGAAGCAATATTGATGGATCTTCTCAGAGTCGTCAGCCATCACCGGGCTCGACTAGCCACACCCATCCGCACTATTCAGAAAATATATAGCGACCCTGACTTTGAAAATGTACCCTTTGCTGAAACAATCTTCACCCGCGGTGGAGCGGCCTCTAATCGGCCATTACTACTGATTGAACCACCATACAAGAACAGTGGAGAAGACAAGTCAAAATCACAAGCTCGTCCTGTGCGCTCGAGCGGAGATCAAGACAGGCAGGTGACGGTGGGACAGCCAACATCAGAGTCCAAGGCCAGAGAAACATCAAAACCGGGTTTCAGGGCTGAGGCTGAAGCAGTAAAAACTTTGAATCCTGAAGAGAAAGATGAGAGCAAGGTTACATTGCCCGACAGCGAAGCGACATCAAAAACTTCCTCAAGAACTGCTCCTGATAGAGGAAATAAGGCTGTAGATGTGAGAAGTTTTGATGCCAAAGGCTTGGGATCTGCTGCTAACAGAAGTCGGAACTCTAACCCGGAAGAATCTCAACCAAGTGGTAAAATTGACAGTCCTGCTGCCTCGGAAATTAATGATGACACTAAATCAAAGCAGTCGATGGGGGCTCAGCCACCTAAACCGCGGCCTCCCTTAGATGATAATATAGTTCTGGGTGTTGCTTTGGAGGGTTCAAAAAGAACTCTGCCCATTGAAGAAGGGCTCGCTTCACCTTCAGACATGCCAGAGGCAAAAGAACTCGCTGGACATCGAAATGCAAATGGAACTCCGGACGCTGAGAAGGATGAAAAAGGAAGCTAACTGCCGAATTTTCTCGAGCAGCTTCAGATAATTCAATACGTAAACAGTGCAATCTGCAAATGTCATTTCTGTGCATATTGCCATCTTAATCTTCCCTGCAACTGCAGTGTTTATTTCTTCAAGCTGCATTGGTCAATTACACATTGTATTGTATGCTGTAACAGGCGATTGATGATTTTCTCTGTTCGGTACTTTGGTGAAAATCATCAGTTGGCAATATTTCAAATGTTCTAACACCATTCTTTTGGTTTGATTTCATAGTAATTTGCTGTATTTGCTGGAATCAGTTGGAAAGGAAAAATGGATGTAGGAAACAGAGTTGAGTGATACT
>JAOVVI020008929.1:0-13904 GCA_028571085.2 Nepenthes alata
TCAGTTCAAAATATTATACAGATAGAATAAATTTAGCTACACTAAAATAAAAATCAATTGCACAATATGATAAAACTCTATTTATATGATATTGGAATACCACATATTCTTTTTGTTCTATTTTAATCATACTCTATAATAAAAATATCCTTTCAATTGAGCCAATTTGATACTTATTGGAAGATTATTGCATTGATCAAATATTTTTAAAAATATTTTATTTTATTATTGATAAATTTATAGATACATGCTATACAATATCAAATCTACTATTAAGTCAATTATTATTATTTACTGATAATATAATACTTTATCAAGATAATTATAATTTCTTCTAGAGAACATTAGTAATAGAAATAAATATAAAATTTAGAAAAATAATTTTAAATAAATATTCAAATGTATTACAAATAATATATTCATTTATATTATATTTAAATGATACGTGTGAACTACATTCATTGGTATGAACTCTATATAAATTATAATTAGTTAGTGAAAATACAGTACAAACTAACATTTTTTACTACTTGCAATTCAACCATATTTCTAACTTCACAAGCAATCGATCAAATTTTAAAATTTTAAAAATGTTGGAAGACACACGAGTAAATATTTTCCGTACTTGCATCAATGATATATGATCCGTTAGAGCACGAACAATTACAAATGTCATCTAAAACAACCTCCAATATTAGGGGTCAATACTAGACGAAAAAAGAGTAAGATGATATAAAAAAAAAATAAAAATCTATATCCTTTTTAAGGATTAGTCAGATCTAAAAAATCATATTACAAATTAAATTATTTTGAATTTTAATGATAAAAATAAGTCCAGAGGCAATAGTAACTGTTTAAGTAAAAATGCATGTGAAACTTAAAAACAAGTGAATTGTTAAATATATTTTTCATACACTTATAGATTTTAACATTGAATATTTGATAAAAATATTTATAAGACTTTGAATATTTTTTATCTTGATTTTTTAATATTATTTGTTTATAACATTTTTTATGTTTTGGCCTAATATGAACTGGCAAAGTGTCATGATGGGTCGTTAAAGATCTTAGTGTCATGCCTAACACCGACACGAAATATTATAAACAGCTCATAAAATTGAGCCATGCTGACCCAACACGACCCAATTAACAATAATGAGTGGTGATTGTGATTTTATGATGATCATGGCAGGTGTTAGTGATTATAGAGCGGTTGTGATTCTAATTGTGACCGCTATTTAAGCTATTATCACCCGAGCAACGTACTGTTTACCTACATAACCATACAATACGAGTCATTATTAAGCTCCTATCTAATATTTAAATAAAAATAAAAAATAGATTGAGCCGTTGTCAAGTTCTATCTCGCCCCTATGTGAAAAACAATCTGAGTCGTTTAACATTTAAATAAAAATAAAAAATAGTTTGAGCCGTTGTCAAGTTCTATCTCGCCTCTATGAGAAAAATAATTTGAGTCGTCTAATATTTAAATAAAAATAAAAAATAGTTTGAGCTGTTATCAAGTTTTATCTCGCCCTTATACAAAACAATTTGAGTCGTTATTAAGTTTCTATGTAGCACCCATACACAAAACAATTTGATTTTCTTTCAAGCTCTTATATAGCACTGATACATAAAATAACATAATTTTCTATCAAACTCATATCTAGCATTTAGATACAAAAAATTTAATAAAATAAAAAAATAAATTTAATATATAATTTAATATTATAAAATTTATCAGTAGTAAAAATAGATTTAATAAATAATAGAGAAATTTTAAGGCTATTTACTAAATTGAGCAAATCATATGCTCATCATTGAGGAAACTGAGGTATAATCTTAGTAGTGAGAGGATTGAGATTCATTTTTGTTGCGTTCTGGATGTCGGGGTCTAATGCAACACAGATGTATGGGGGTATGAGATGTGAAAAGGAGAAATGGACACCGGGTTTACGTGGAAAGCTTTCTCTTGAATGAGGAAGAAAAATCACGAGGCTTTGAGCCTGTAAATGTGCTTCACTATGATTCGAAATCTTTTACAGAATACAAGTTTGTTGAGTATTTTTCACTATCTTTCCCGGCTCTCATTCCTTGAAAGCTCTCTCTTTTTTTTGTCTATAATGACCTTTTTATTTTGCCAAAGAGGAGTCCTTTACGAAAGGAACCTCGTAGGGTATTTATAGGAGAAATGGAGTCATTGAGATGGGGACACGTGGCGGCCAACGGGTGGCCGAGAGGTTGGCCGCCACCCATTGGTTATAGTTAAAGCTGCTGGCGCGTATGCCTTGAGCGTGTCAGATGGTGCAGAGTCTAGGGGCTAGCTCATGACTTGACTAGGCGTGCTCTGTAGAAGTGCTGTCCGTCAATGGTTGCAGGTCCCTTGGGAATCGGCGAAGCTTGCTTAGTTAGCGCTCTCAGCTGTGTATGAGATAGTCCTCGTCCTTGCGCATTGTGACCTGTAAATTTGTGAGTTCGCGGACTTGTGGGATGAGGTAGCTCTCGGATACCACCTATCTGTCGGAGGATCACTGGTTCAATGGAAAGGGTCCTCGGGTCTTTTTCTGACCTCTCGAACTTATCTGAGAATTGTTGGAACTTTGAAGTCCTCGGTCTTAAATGTTAACAGTCTATTGACTTATTCTTGTCCTCGTATTTGGATGTCGCTTGTTATCTGTGATTCATGATGTCCTTGAGTTTCTTAAAAGAATATCTCAGACCATTATCGCGGCCTTCGCCTTTCGGACACTAGCTTGTGTTTTTGAGTTTCTTGAGCCGCGCAGCCTCCTCGGTTCGCGGACATAATTTTGGACTTCCTATTTTTGGGCCTTTCGTTTGGGCCACGTTTTATGGGCCATCATATTGGGGCCCAACAATTCTCAATAGTAAAATTATAGATAAGAAGAACACCTTAATTCAATTTTATTTTTTGTTTTCAAAATTTGAAGACAAGAGAATCGATAATATTTATTTTATCCAGATGCAAAATTTTTCTGATGATTATATTTTTAGAATGCTTAATAATATCATCTAAAAGTATTAGGGTATGACCGATGTTAAGCATTTAGGTCATGTAAGGCGGTCAACTATATCATATAATAAAATTTTTTATTTTATTTTTAATTTGTTTAATTTATTATATATTATATTTCTTACAATTTTTTATCATCTATTATATAAATATATATTAGGTAATTAAATTTAAATATATAGAAAACGAAAATGTCTCTTCCCTAACATCCCATTACGCAGTCTTGGCAACATAAAAACAAATAATTAAATGATATGTCTAAACACATAATTTTAAATTTAAAATTATTTAAAGATAAAAATAAAATAAAATGGACTTTATATGTATGAGGAAAATTATAAATATCGTGTACGTAGCAATGAATGAACGCTTTCACATGTGCACTCCATTGCCCCAAGAACAAGACACCTCGTCTGCTGCCACTACCATTCCCGCTCCATCTCCTCCCCGTCCGCAACCTGAATCTAGTCCAGCCGTCCCCCAAAATCAGAAACATGCTGCATGCTGGCAGAAACATTGAGAAAGCTAAAGCAGCGAAAGCTTTGGAAATGGTGTCTGACGCTGAGCTCGCCGAGAGGCTACGCGAGTTTTTGCGGTCGTCGGACTTGAACACGACTACGAATGCCATCGTCCGCCGAAGGCTCGAAGAAGATTTCGGCGTCGATTTATCTCAGAGGAAACCGTTTATTAGGCGGCAAGTTGATCTCTTCCTTCAGAGTCAACTCGAGGAGTCCGACGAGTATTACAGAGGGGCGAGAGAAGCGAAATATGAGGAGATAGACGACGTTTCAGGTTCTGAATCGGAAGGGGATAAAGTTAGCGATGGAGAAGAGATTGTAGAAGGAGAAGCGGGTAGTGGCAGCGGAAGGGGTATCCGTAAAGGAAGGTAATTTCTGTATAATGCGTCATCGACATTGCAAAATGGAATTCTTGTTGTAAAAATAAATGAATAATTTAGGTTTAATAATCTGCGTTTTGCTAATTATGGTTTTTGTTATCTCCTGTTCAAGATGTTGTTGATACTGTTGGTAAAGTAGATTGGTCCAAGCTGTCAGCTGTATTTTAGCTTGCAGGTTGCATAGTGCATGCTTTGCATCATCGGTCGTCATGTTATGATTGACAATGTTGCTGATGGCATTATCTGTTTGTCGGACACAAGAATATGCCCTATTAGTCATTTGCAGGCATACATGCTATTCTTTCCTTTAATTGGTCATAAAGACTCTAAGGAGGATTCAAAATACCATTATGAATGTACTTTGGGAAATGAAGAGTCCAGAATTATCTTCATGGTTAACCTTGTCTTTTGGATAGAGTATGTGGCATTTTACTCGCAATGAATATTCTTGAGAAGGAGCAGTTTGCTCCTTGGAATTGGGGTTAATGGTTCAAATCACTGGTGCATGGACATAGACGCAATAAAACACTACGGGGTATTCGAGTGTTCCTGAAATGTAGACCCCATGCCAAGGACAATAATTTGAGTCTAATAGGGGACATTGGTCTAAATTATTTCATCAAACTGAACCCTATCTGATGCGGACATTACAGATATTTTAAAATTAAAATAGATTTTATTTTATTTTATTTTTATTTTATTTTGGTTTTGATTTGTAATACCTTGGAGATATTCATGGTATTTTAATTAGAAAATTATATCATATTATTTTTTTATTTTGCGATGTTGTTAATTAGAAAATTATATTAATTTCTTAATTAACCTAGAAGTAAAGTTTATCTATATAAAGGCCCTAACTCTATTGCTGAAAGATTAATTGATGAAAATGAATTGTTATTGAAATTTGTGATTTCCTTCTTTTCCTAATAATTTCTACTTCTCTTCTCTCTGCCTTTTTTCCTCTTCCTTCCTATTTTTCCAATCTTTTCATCTTTCCTTTCCCTATTTATTCTTCTCTACATCAAATTTGGTATCAGATACTAAATCTCTACTTTTTTTTCTACAATCTCTCTGTCAAGTACTTTATAAACATGACTACAAGCCTCAACACTATGATCGAAAGTAAGATCAAGACAAACAACTTTTTAAAAATATCAAATTAGATGTCCCTATTTTTTATGATTGTTTAGACCTTCAAGTTTTTACTCAATATGGTTCCGAGATATAAATCATTTATTTGAGTGGTACGACATGTTTGAAGATAGGAGAGTTCAGTTTACTAACATTAAGTTGACCAGAAATGTGCAACTATTTTAAAAAAGTGTTAAGAAGCTTCTTGTTAGGCGTCAAGTAGCCTCTATTAGGAGTTAGGCTGAAATGAAACGACGTCTTCAAGAGAAATGCCTACCCCTCTCATACAGTAGCAATTTACTAGACCAGTGGAGTGTCTTTCAATAGCATAATCAGTCTATAACAGAATATATGATTCATTCAATAATTTTCAAATGAGATGCCATATTATTGAAAATAAGGCCATAACATTAAGTAGATTTTGACAAGGATTATGTGATGACCTTATGAGAGAGCTTGTTCTTAGAAGTGTTATTACTCTTAACCATATGTATAATTTGGTCCGAGATTATAAATTAGTTATCAGAGCACCATATGGAAAATATGGTGGCAATCGCCTCTTAATATGGAATGCCTCCACCACAAACCCTAAGTCTACATTAAGACCTTCTCCGTCTACAATTCTCTCTTTGAGGGAAACTAGAGGAAAGGGTAATAAAGCCTTAAGAGGAAATTATCAATTGCAGTACTTTAACTGTAAAGGGTTTGGACATTTTTTTAAAATATTCGAGTAAGGCCTATGTATTGAAGGGTGACATGAAATAAATAAGGAACCTCTTGAAGAATAAACATATGAGTTAGAAGAGTTTAATGACTTGGATGGTAATGATAATGACACCTTCTTGTGCTATATCAGGACTATTTCCTCTAGCCTAGGTATCCGTTCTTCCTTCCCCAACATGCCATTCTTGGATGTTGTGTCAATCTTAAGAAGTGTTCATTCTTTTCAGATAAGGTTGCTTTCTTGGGTTCCATCGTTTCCTTTAACGGTATCTCTACTAACCCTGCAATAATCCAAACAATCATAAATTGGCCTAAACCCAAATCTATCAACAATATTCAAAGTTTTCACAACTTAATTTCTTTTTATCATTAGTTAATTAAGGGGTTTAGTACAATTATGGTTTCTCTCACTGAATGTATGAACAAAAGTGAATTCAATTAGTTTCCTAACATTACTAAAGCCTTTAAGAGTATAAAAGAGAGAATGACGATGACCCCTGTCATGCGGTTCTTTGATTTTTCTAATGTGTTTGAAATAGAATGTGATGCATCAGTTGTCGAAATAAGGGGAGTCTTAGCCTAGAACGCTATCTGGTTGTCTACTTTAGTAAGAAGTCAAATGATGTCAAGTAACAATATTCTATTTATGATAAGGAGTTATATACAGTTATATAGGCTTTACGTTACTGTCGCCATTACTTGTTTTCTCAGGAGATTATTCTTTACTCTAACACTAAAGCTTTTTGTTTTCTTAGCTCCCCAAAAAAATGAATTTTTGATATGATTGATGGGTTGAATATTTACAAGCATATTATTTTATCTTAAAACATAAGAAAGAAATCAAGAACCAAGCGGCCAGTGCCTTGAGCCATCAAGTTTTCTTACTATATGTCATTCAAGTTAACATTGTTAGATTTGAAAGATTCAAGAAAGAATATGAGTCTTGTCTTAATTTTAGTAAGATCTTTCTAACTTTACAGAACAGACAGCTGGATACCACTGAGATCTTTCACTTTCAGGATGGATATTTGTTTCAGATCAATAAAATTTGCATCCCTAAGATGTTTATTCAAGATTTCATAATCTAGGATGTTATTGCCGATGGTCTATCTAGCCATTTTGGACACGATAAGATAATAGAGAAGGTTGAGCTACGATTTTACTGGCTTAGTTTAAATAAAGATGTGGTTAAGATAGTTAGTACTTGTCAAACATACCAACTAGCGAAGTATAAAAAGCAAAACACTATATATCCGTCTGCATGTACTTAGTTGCTTTGGCAGGATGTAAATATGAACTTTGTGTTAGACCCTCATATACCTTTAAGAAGCATGACTCCATTTTTATTATTATGGATTGTTTTTATAAAATAGCCCATTTCATTCCTTATAGTAAAACTTTTAATATTTCTCAGATTGTTAGACTTTATTTGTTGAAATCGTCTAGTTATATATTCTTTCTAAAATCTTTATCTCTGATAGGGATATTTGTTTTACCAATCACTTTTAAAAGACCATGTGACACATGGTTAATACCAAACTAAAATTTTTCACTACCTACCGTCCTCAAATAGATGATCAAATCGAAGTTATTAATTAGAGTTTAGGAAACTTATTAAGATATTTGGTTCGAGAAAATCTTAGGAATTGAAACTTGATTCTTTTTACAACTTTACTTGCATGGAATAGCTTTGGCAATAGCTATATAAACATGTGCCCATTTGAGATTGTGTATAATTATAAATCTATAATCCTTTAGACCTTATCTTAATGTCCCCGTATGTTAGTGTGTCCATGTCCCCTGAAGCTTTTGTCCAACAATTTTATGACTTACATATCAAGATTAATAAACTATTAGAAGTAATGCATCATATAAATTTTGAGTTGATGTGCATAAAATACATGTTGAACTTAATATTGGAGATTATGCTATGATTTGAATTACACCAGAGTGACGCCTACATGGGCTTGTTTTTAAATTGTAGACCCGTAGTGTAGGTTCATTTAAAATTTTACAACGAGTTGGATCAAATGCATATATTATTAATATTCTATTTAATTTCGATTTTCGTCATACTTTTAATATTGATAGCTTAATCGCTTACAAAGATACTTTTAACCCATCATATGATCCATTTGAAATGCCCCCAAATGCGCCAAATATTAAACTTTCATCCGTTCATACACAATTGTTAACCCTACCAGCACAGAAAGATAAAATTGATACTATTCTAGATGGGCAAATTATGTTTACCAATGATGGTACGGTTTAGCACTTCCTTATTTGCTGAGTTAAACGATTAGAGTCTCAGAATGTTTGGATTTTTAGAGAAATACTCCAACAGTTAGATATAAGCATTTTGGAATTCTATCAGAGTCAACAATATGGCCTATCGCCAGGCCCGAGTTCTTTTTATTCAGGAGGAGTTAGTGGCTTTATCAGATTTCAACCACCGCCTACATATATCTACAGGCATAGAAAGAGGATTACACAACCACTCAACTTGTGGTTGGGGAATTGATGACAGAAGTTTTACTGGACGGGATTTAATTCCAACCACTCCGGGAGAGTTGATGCGGACATTGCGGATATTTCAAAATTAGATAATATTTTATTTTATTTTATTTTATAATATCTCAAAGATACCCAAGATATTTTAATTAAGAAATTATGATATATTATTTCCTTTTTTTGAGATGTTGTTAATTAGAAGTTTATCTTCATTTCCTAATTAACCAATAGTAAAGTTTATCTTTATAAAAGCCTTAATTCTAATTTTGGATAATTAATTGATAAAAGTGAATTGATACTGAAAATTGTGATTTTCTCCTTTTTTTTGGTAGTCTCTACTTCTCTTCTCTCCGTCTCTTTTCTTGTTCCCTCATCTTTTTCCAATCTTTTCTTCTCCCCTTCCCCTATTTTACCTTCCATACATCACTATCTCTTCCCCATAGGCATATACAAGAGATTGTTTGAAGGGAACGGAACTAGGCTTCACGGGAATCTAGTGATTGGCAAAGCCACCATTAATCATTTGTTTCTTCAAATCCCAAGATTTTTCTGCATTATATTTGCACGTAGTTTATTCTTTCAAGACTGCAACGCTTCCATGTAGCTTAGAATCATGAATAGTAATCGACTTCTTCTGTTTGATGGGTTCCTTTCCTTGTGCTCTGTAGTCTAGAGATTCTGCAAAATCATTTTGCCACTCATCAGAAAGGAAATGAAGAAAGGTGCAAAAAGTTCTACATGTGTGGGCATTTGATGAAGGTTTGCTTGGAAATGTTGGCGCAAAACGGAAGGCACGGTGATCGAGCGGACAAAACACTCGGACAGCAACAGAGCAGAGCTCTCGGACGGATGGCAAAAAGTAAAGATAGAAAAACGAGAGAAATACGCACGAGAGTTTTAACGTGGAAAGACCCTTCTCAACTAAGGGAAAAATCACCAAAGAATACACTATAAAGAATGATTGTTTACAAGAATGTTAGTTACACAAGCTTAAACAAAAGAAAAACAATCTCAAATGTATATCTCACAATCTCTCACTAAAAGTGTTTCTCACTCTGTCTTTACAATAAGGCTTGCCCACAGCTCTCTCAATGCTCACTCCAAGATTGCTCTCAAAGATACGACACAAGCACTCCAAAATGCACAGCAGCCCACACCCAAGATAAGCAAGGGCACAAGTCTTTATATATACAAAGGGCCTAGTAGTCGGCCAGCCACCCTACTACTAGTAGGGTGACAAGACCACGCCTCTTAGGCTTGTCATGGCAGGCGCACGCCCGGCGTGCCAGAATAGCAGACCTGGCACTCTAGGAAGTTGTAGCCGTCTGATTCTCTAATCAAAGTGGGTCACCTGCCCATCTGGAAAACGCGGCTACAGCAGGCCTACGAGAGAGAGAGAGTTAACGCCTACGCTTTCAGAGTTTTCGTCCATGTTCTCAGCAACCTCTCGGACATGACGCCTCTGATAAGTCCTCGTCCGTCATGACAGGTTTCTCGAACCACTCAAGAAAGTCCGCGGCCTTTTCTATCTTGTGAGTTCGAGGACATAAGTGCCACGAGGGAGTGACCCCAACAGGAAACTCCTTTGGTCAGATAGTCCTGTGTGAAACTGCCCAGTACTAGTGTTAGTGTGTGCGCTCAAGTCAAACTTGGCCTGGATGTTGCAGCTTCAAATCACAAGAAATGGCATGTATCTTATATAGGGTTAGGTTGTGCCGTTGTGCAGATCTGTCTCTCTCTAGGCGTCACAGTGAGATATCATGTTACATTAGCCTCCACTCCATTTTTGTAGTATAATTTGGATCCTAATGGTGTTTAAAGTACTATTCATATTAAAACCTGCAGTGTTGGAACTGTCACAGTGTTACACCGGTGGCTGTCACCCCATTGCATCTGTGCACTGTTCTCCTGAGCTTTTACTAGTGTGTTTCTGGTGATCAAGCCATTCATTTAACAGTCAAGAAGTCCCAATCCCACATAGCATGACTATTTTGAGCACCTAACATGGTTGTAACACTTCATTATAGATATTTACATTTTCTCACATTTATTGTAAATAATCTTTTCAACTTGAGGTCTCAACATTTATGAACAGAGTACTCATGTTGAAGCTCATCAAGCTGTAAATGACAAGCATCCTCTGTCTCTCATATATTGTAGGGAAGCATGAAGCGGGCCTTTTGGCCCTTCCTTCCCATTGACTATGTTGATATACTACAGTCTATGTGTTACTGATTATGTTTTACCACTGAGGGAAAGTGTGCTAGAGTTGCACGAGCAGAAGAAAAAAATAAACAGAAATAGAACGCCAGATATTGTTTTAAATCCATATCTGTTCATCTTGTTTTTCAGGTCGCATAGACTGAACAAAAAGGGCAATAAAAGTGGTGATAGATTTGCTAAATTATGTGCCTTATCTCCCCAACTTCAGAAGTTCCTTGGGGTGTCTGACATGGCAAAAACGGAGGTAACCTAGAAAAAGTTGAAGAACGTTTTGCTTTATTGTCGTGTTATTCTCGTTGACATTTCTCATAGACTGTATTTATATATATATATATATATATAATTCTTGCTATGGCTCCAGGTTGTCAAGCGACTTTGGAACTACATTAGAGACAGGAACTTACAAGATCCTTTCGTTAGAAAGAACATAATTTGTGATGATTTATTACGTGGCATCTTTGGTGTTGATTCTATCAACATGTTCAGGATGACTAAGGCCTTATCAAAGCACATCTGGCCATTGGATTCATATAGTGGTACTTGTTCTACCATTTTCAAGTGTGTGCATTCTGGGTAGATCGAGCATATTTACATACTTTATTAACTTCATGCTAGCAGTCTTCCTTTGTTTGCTTTCTCTTGG
This sequence comes from Nepenthes alata, assembly GCA_028571085.2. Taxonomy (NCBI): domain Eukaryota; kingdom Viridiplantae; phylum Streptophyta; class Magnoliopsida; order Caryophyllales; family Nepenthaceae; genus Nepenthes; species Nepenthes alata. Next base: position 11,161 of record JAOVVI020008929.1, read on the forward strand.
GAGATGTGCCTTAATTAACAAGCCTAATGTGGTTGAAATATTTCACCCAGTAATTTCTGTTTAAACAATTATTTATTCCAGAAGCTTGCATGCCTAATTCTGCATCTTGAATTTTCACAGCTGTCTGAAAATAAAAAACAAAAAACTGACTTGCTTTCTGTTCCCTTTAAATAATTTTCCTGTTAATGAAAAAGCTCCAATCTGACCACCATGCCGTTGTTGGGATATTTCTTTTCATACTTGAGAAGAGAAGGAAATCTCGATGCTGTCTGTGATCATTTCATATTAACCACAGCTCAATCTCGTTTGCTGGAATAACCCTAAGCTATTAATTAACGGGATTGTTTTACCACATTATCAAACCAATTCATTTAATTTTTGAAATTTTGCAAATAGAGGATGTTGTTTGTCCTAATTTGGATGGATAGTTGATGGGAAAGGTAGGGGGTGCTTGTTACGATTCACAAAATCGGAAACTAAAATGGAGAAAAGATTTCCATGTCCTGCTCAATGAATCACTGCAGCCTTGTGCTGTTAAAATTTTGAAGTCATTACCGTGTGAATTTCGAAAATGGTTCATCTCACATCATGATCAGGGTCTTGGTTTACAATCCAACGATATTTTGATTGCCTGATTAACTTATGGAAGATTTGTTCTACAATGTGTAAACAAACCCATTGCTCGTTCTGTTTTTGCATGCTAAGAGATGCTGACATCAAACTTCCTGTCTTTACTTTGCATGATTTAGCAGCTCCAGCTAAGGCCACTCAGAAAGAAACACAGCAGAAGCAAGAGAGAGAAGGTGAGGAAACTTTCTAGTATTGTATTTGGATTCATGAAACCTGTCTTTGCTCCCTACTGCTTGCCATGCCTATTAGGCCCTGTATTTTTATATTTAAAGGACTTCTGGGATGTAGCTTTCTCCTGTAAGTTATTTTCTAATGGTCCGTTTGGTTCTAAAAAATGTGTAAGAAAGGAAAAAAAAAGTTAGAAGTATTGTTATATATTTGTGATGTTTCTCTGGATCTGGATTACCGAACAAATTAAGGAATCACCTAATTTGGGAGCCGATTAGAGCGGGTTCGGTTTTTGTTACTTTGAACCTGGATCCTGTACACCACTGCTAATAAACAATAGATCATAGGAATGCGGGACTCGCTTCCTGGTATATCATCCGATATTCAAGTCAGCAATTTTTCTTAGTTGAATAGAAAGATAGGAGGATGAGAAAGAATGCGTAGATGTAGGAGTGTTTGGAGATTGAGTGTATATTGGAGGATTGGGCTCCGTTTAGTGCGCTCGAATGAGTGAGTGGCTTTAGGATGATGCACTCGTCGGAGAGTGGCTAAGAGAGAGAAATGCACTTGTCGGAGAGTGGCCGAGAGAGAGAAATGCACTCATCAGAAAGTGATTTTTTGCTTGTCTGGGAGTTCTTTTGCTTTTGGACAAAGGTCGATCGATCGATCCCCCTTTTCTATGGAAGAAAAGGGATATTTATAGAGGAGATGCTAGTTTTGCCGCTTCTAGGCGTTATAGCTCTGCAAGTTAATGGAGCAGTGCTCATACAGCTGCTGCCTGCAGCTGGTATGCGTGCTGACCGTACTCAGATAGCTGTCACCTACAATCATCCGCTGAGCTGTGAAGGTTGTTAGCTGCTGAGTTAGAATTGTAGCCGTAGGGGCAGCCCACTGGTTAACCCTAATTGCCCGTTTGTTGCTAGCGGTTTCAGGTCAAACCATTTAGGCCATCAGCATTGCTTTTTGGATCTTAGGCTCGGAGGGTCTCATATTGGGCTACCGCTATCTGAGCTTTTCTTCCTTCAGCAAATCATGTTCCGAGTTGGCCTATGAGTCGCTGTACACATCAATTTAGATGCTCAAAAAATTAAAACTAAAGGAAATTTGATGAAAAAAATTCTAGTACACTTGTTAATTTTGTGGAATTTTACTTTCCACTTGAAATTATTTTTCCTAATATTTTTATCTCCTTGGAATTTTTTCTAGATTCAAACAAATCATAAGTTTTTTAGAAGCTGGAAACCCTTTTTAAGAATGCATGTTCACCGTAGATTTAGCTCTTAGGGTAGAGAAATTGTTTGAATGTTAGGCTTGCCGGGTATTTAGACCTTTCCTTTCAGTTTTGATAAGAAACTTCTGTTTAGCTGACCCTTGTATGCTAATAATAGTTCAAGTGAGTCTACACAAGCTGCATACCTGAATCAACTTTCTCCTTATCTTGGTTGAGCAATACTAATGTTACAAATTTTCTGCAATTTTGCCAAAAGAGGCCATGTGACATGTTTTGTGGGCCCAGTCAACAGGAAAAAAAATAAAGATAAAAGAGATCATTCAGCAAATGCCCACATCATGTTTTTGTAGAATTGTCGTAAATGTGTAGTATGGTAGTGTTTTTCTATCCTGGCTTGGCTTGATTGTTCAGTAAGTAGTTTAATCAATGTTTTTGTAGGGATGGAAAAAGGAGTGCAATAGGGGAGGTTTTAAGGTTGTTCAACTTAAATCTGTGTATTTGCTTTGGATACAAGATGCAACAATATTTCTTTGTGTGGTTTTGCATCCATTTCAGATACTGATAAGGCACAGAGGAAGGGAAAGCGGCAGAAGGGGAAATACTCTGGTTTTCTTGCTCCCGTTCCCCTTTCTGAATCCCTTGCCAAGTTCCTTGGCACAGGAGAAAGCGAACTGACGCGTGCCGTCGCTATAAAGAGATTATGGGATTATATAAA
>JAOVVI020008930.1:0-13904 GCA_028571085.2 Nepenthes alata
GTCAATCTTCCCTCATGAGCCACTTGAATTGCCGAACATGATCGGGTCTCATTCTTCAACGAACCAACGTCTCCAACGAAGGTAGAATGAAGTATTTAAATGGTTAAAAGAAAGTGAAGAGAAAACTTGTTAGAACATGAAACTCAGTCATGTAGCTTTTTATTTTTCTCAAAAGAAGCAATATCAATTGAGCATGAACAACGTTCTTCTCAAGTGGGGCACGAAACTAGTCTGTCAAGAGTCCTAGGGTTCCAAAAATATAAGCCAAGTATGTATAGATGGCTCAAAATTCGCATTGAAAAACTTGCCCGTTGCCGCGTCGCTCGAGCTTGTGGTGGCGCACAGCGAGCGGGGACTATTCTGGATTTTGGGGTCGAGCGGGAAGCAAGCGCACGGAGGGCGTGGGGCTTCGGACGGGCTCGAGCGACTGGAGAGCACACGGCAGGCGCGGTATCCCTGGAAGAAGGAACGGACAGCAATGGATATGTGTTGATACTGCATCTCGATAACCCATAACCCGACATCGATATAATAGTACATATGGTTACAGAATATACCAATTAGAAAAATGTCTCTAACAAATCTAATGGATGGTCAAATTGATTTATGGTGTGTGGATTTTGGTAATATCTCACATAATTCGGTTCAAGGAGACCCTTAGACTGAACGAAGGAAAAATAATTTTAAAGATAGGGATGGGTATAAGTGTTGTAGCAGCCTCCACTGGAACATTTCATTTAACTCTACTTAAAGATAAAGTATTAACTTTAGAAAATTATCTTTATATCCTAGAAGTTTGGATGAATTCGATTTATGTTGCCAAACCTATTTTATCCTGATTTTTTTTATCTTTCAATTCAGAATTTATTATTAAATATGATAATAACTTTTGGTACTATTATTCATGACATTTACATTTTAAATAAAGTAGTTTTTTTATAACTGTATTAAGTATGTTGCAGACACAAGTGTTATAATACTTTAAAAGGGGATATAAATATTACTTAGGTGTGGTATCTAAATTGCAGTCATGCTAATCTAGATAGGATAAATGGATTAGTAAATGATGGACCCTTGAGATTCTTAAAACTTGAGGCTTACCCAATTTGTGAGTTTTGTTTATAAGGCAAGATGACTAAGTGTCCTTATAAAAGTAAGTGAATTAAAGCCATGATTTATTAGAATTGATACACAAATATACGTGATCTTTTTAATGTTATAGTTAGAGGTGGTTACTCATATTTTACTATATTTGCAGGTAATTATTCTAGGCACCGTTATATATGGCCAATGAAATATAAATATGAACCTTTTAAAAATTTTAAAAAATTTTAAATGAAACTAAGAACTAGCTTGATAGTAGAATAATAATACCGCATTCTAATAGAAGTGGCGATTACTTTTCAAATGAGTTTCAAACTCATCTTCAAGATAAAGGCATCATTCCTTTGGCACAACACAATTAAATGTAGTCTAGAGAACAAATATAATGCTATTAGATACGATTCAATTTATAATGAGCAAGATAGAATTACTTGTATTATTTTACGGTTATGCTTTAAATAAAGCTATTTATATATTAAATGAAATACTCCTAAATTAGTTTCTATAATACCATAGAACTATGGCCTTGTAAGAAATCAAGTCTAAAACATTTTAATATATAGGGTCTTCCAACTCATATTAAAAATTTTAACGCGAATAAGTTAAAATTCAGGATTAATAAATGTTTGTTCATAAGTTACTCTAAAATGTATATTGAATTTTTTATTTTTATAATCCACATGATAATAAGGTAATTATAAATAGGAATACTATTTTTTTAAAGAAGAGTACATTCTAAGTGAACGAAAAATTAAGATTACTCTTGATGAGTGTTCAATCGAGTTTGTTATTAAGACAATTGAGACTAATAAAAAAGTCACAATTCTACCTACAGATGAGTTTGATTCATTTGGAACTCTAGAATCTTGATATAGTAAAAGAACAATAAGACCTCCAACAATATTCACATTAATAGATAAGATTTGTTTCATGGAATTGGAGGGATTAGATAATGATCCATTCACTTACGAAGAGCATTAAGCGATATAGATGCTACAAATTATAAAGTGGTAATGGAATCTGTGAGTCTAGCTTTCGAATGTAAGATTGCATGGCAAATAGAAACTAACGTTCAAATAAAGGTTATACGCCGCTCAAATAATAGAAAACCAGAAACTGTTATTTTGATTTCTAAAAGAATGCACGTCTAAAGATCTTTTTGATAAATGATTTAAGATATGGATCTTGAATTAATTTATAATAATACTTAATTAAATTAAGTTAATAAAAATATAGATGTTAAATGAGATTTTGGGTTAAAATTAATATTTTAATCGGGTCACATCAGAGTGAGTGATGCCTAAGTAGTGCCTCATACATGCATACGAATATTTTGGATAGTAAGGACATATATAAATGATATCTCTACAACACTTATGTATATTTTGGATAAAATATTTACACCCGAGAGATTTACGTGAACATTCGAGACAGAATGTAACTACCTGATACGTGCCTAATGGACACTCGTGTGCCGTATAATTTTTATTTTAGTACCTGGCATACTCTTAATAGACACACATATGCCAATTTTATATAAAATGCTCTTTTTGACTTTTTCAATCATTTTTTGTAAAGTCCAGACATAAGAGTGGGAGAGAGGAGAGGAAGAGAGAGGAGAGAAAGATGGCTAGAGAAGAAGGATTTAAGTGTAATTTAATAGATTTTTGGTGATTTAAATATAAGCTAAGTATACTTAAACCTTTCTTTTTATTGTTATTGTTCTATTTTGATCTTTATAAATATTTATTATTTAAAATACTCATATATATAATATTTTTGTTGCTAAAGAGTTTATACTTTGTACATATTGTCTTACCCCCATTCTATGAAGTTTACATGAAATTCATATTTTTAATTTATGTACATTTTGTGTGTAAACTATTATCCTATAACCATATTCTCATATACCTTTAAATAATATTTAAATACTTATGCATTTCTTGATTTTCAAACACATATTTCTATATGTCTTATGTTTGAAATAAATTGATGAAACCAAGATAATTTTACTAAATTATTACAATTTTTTTAGATTATCAAGACAAATCACTAGTTTTGGTGAACAAGATAAGATCAAATTGCTCATCTTTTAGGATTCCATGACAAATGGGATTCTTTAGATTAGGATCTAAAGAGATGGCTATGAAAGGGTAGACTCCTGTAGTAGTTTGACCACAGAAAGAGTCTAAATGTGCAATTATTGAATCAACTATTCTTTAAAAAATTGTTCTGTTTGAAGTGACAAAAGGTGGTTCATAGCTTGTACATGTAAATTTTGCGAAACACTTCTTGCATGTTTAAACAAAATACATATAATTATTCTTGCATGTCTATAAGTTTCTATATATCATCAATTTAAAAAGAAAGATAAAGGAAAAACTCTATTAATGTTGAAAGATAATGATATTTTTTCAGTATAAAAAAATATAAAGAATAAATTTATATTTAAATAGAGTTTTCATTTAATTATATATGAACTATTATGAAGAATTGATAAAAATATATTATAATATATTCTGATATATTATAGTAATAATCAAATTTTGAATCTATCATTCGTAGGTTGAAGGCGATATTTTATCTCGTCTATAGGTTTATATATTTAATAGCCCACCTATAAGTTTTGAATTACAATATATAATCTTTAATTGTATAAAAATATTCATAACATGTGCTTCAATATTCATCATTTTGTTGATGAGACCACCACTAATATTTGGTTTATAAGTTTTGCCATGGTTTAAGCATTTGAAGATGTTACATGGTTTTAGGAAAAAAGTTGATTATTAGCTTCATTTCATGCATGTTATGTTTATGGAATTCATGTTATTGTCTTTTTAATTTTGATCATGTCATATTTTAATATATTTTTGATATATATGTGTGCGTGTGTTTAATTATTTAAAGTTATGCTTTTAAAGTAATTGACTCGTTCTTATTTGATTTTTAATAAACATTTAAATCAGATTGCTCAAGGCATATTTGTAGGTGACGAAAATGAGATGACGCGGTTCAAAAATAGTTTTCGAATTTGAAAATATCAATCATGTATTACTGTTATATCAAAATAATAATTAACATTAGTTTTTAGTTTATTTAGTTTCGTCTATGTTCAACTAATGAATACGTATCAATTGAGTTTGTTCTCGATAATTTAGTTAGGCTTTGATTTTAGGTTTTTTCTAGTTTAGAATGGATATTTTTTCCTTATATATGGTTGATGTCTTATTTGTCGGGTTTTAGAGTCAATTTCAAGTGTGATTTTTTGAATTCAGCAATTTGACCTATCTTTATTCGGGGTTTTTTATCGGTTTGTGAAGTCATTTTAAATTATGTTCTCATAAAGTATTTGAGTTTTTGATTGGTAGAATAAAATATAAATTTTGGATAATTAACAATCTAAGATCTATTTAAAGATAATTAAGGATAAAGTAATTGATAATTGGACCTCAAGATCAAAGATATGAGAAATGATTTCTACTCAATGATCAAGATTAGAATATAGAGAGTAATGCATGAGAAATGACAAGAAGCATTCATTGGTAATAACAAATCTGACCGAAATTTAAAGAAATTAAGAAACTTAATAAAATTATCCCAATAGTATAGTAGCATCCGATCGCAATATCCAATGCTAGATGGAAAGCAAAACGAAACAATTTCGAATTCAAACAATTCATGAATACTTGTGGGATATGATAATTAATAAAATCATCAACTAACATACTTAATTATGAGTCAAATATACACATGTATTTAAATATAATCATGTGATTCCATATTTACTTCTACTTTCATGTGTTATTCTTTATTTATTCAATAGTTTCCAAGAGTAATATAAAATTTCACTTACACATTAACATTTAAAAGTTGAAAGCCTTTAAGTATTTTTCCCTGTTTCTTCTCTTGTTCTATTTCTCTTTATGTTTGGTCCTTGTAAGAAAATGTAGAGAATGAATATGTATGGCAAATCTTATTTATAGGGTTAGAAAATTTTTAACTTTTATCCTACGTTTGGTTAGAGGGAATAAAATTTCTATTCCCTCATTATTTTCTAGAAATAAATGTTCCTCTATTTGGTTATAATTTAATCAAAAATAAATATTTTTATATAAATAAAAATTACCACATCTTATTAGATAATTTTTATTCTCATATATGTGGGAATAACTATTTTTATTTTATGGTTGTTATTATTATTATTATTATTGTTATTGTTATTATTATTATTGTTATTGTTGTTGCGTCCTGGGTTCCAAGTTGTTAAACGGATTAGGAAACCTTCGAATTTCTCATCGTCTGGAGGGTATCACGAGCGAGTCCGATCTCTGTCGCTATTAACCTGAAACTTACAAAATACAAACTAACAAATAAGAGGTCAGAGGTCGGTAAAATTTTTTTCACCGAAAATACTCCGACACTCAAATTAGTAACCCTTCACAATGAACAGAAAAAAGTGCACGCTTAGAGGTACCTGAAAATATACTAAGTGTGCGGTGGGAGTGTATGAATGTGAGAGAATATGAGTTGATGAGCGTTTGGTGGGAGGCCTGGCTCCCGAGAATGCACCGTGATAGATAGTTCATTCAAGTAGCCCGTAAAAAGGCTGTGAAGAATGGATGTTGGGCGTAAGTCTGAGAGTAGAGACTTAAGGAGTGTTTGTCTCAAAGGTCAAGCTTAGATTGAGAATTCAGGATTGCATCCCCTCTCCTGTTGAATGAGAGAGAATCAATAGGCTCAAGACAATTTAGCTTTGGCCGCGAGAATCTTGTCTGTAGAGATTCACCGGCTGTTGACCATTAGTGGTGGTCGATGGTGTCAGTTGTCGCCTTGTGACGGTGACAAGACCGCGGTGTAGCACTGGTCACGCTTGGTCTGCTCATCGTGTGGGGATTGGTTGGTCAAAATCGTGAGGAGCGTTGCGAGCCACAGCTTGTAGAGTTGACCCTCCCCTCACTGCCTGTTCCTACTGCCTTGCGTCTATTGCTTGCAGTTGTATTAATGAGTTGCATAATGCGCTGATTGGCTGTGTGCGTTGGATTGCCACGCAGGCTGTTTTAAGTCTTGGGCAGTGTGGGTGGTTTAGGCCGCTGCTTCTTGAATTGGGCCTTGCGTTTTTGGATTTTACTGATGCTGGATGCAATAATAATAATAATTATTATTATTATTATTGTTGATATTATTATTATTATTGATATTATTATTATCACGATTATTATTATTATTATTATATTATTTCTCATACTATTATACAAATAAAATAATAAAATACTAATTCATATCTTATTCTATTCGAACAATTAAATATGATAATAACAAAATAATTTTTGCTCTATTCTCATCCAATTTTATTCCCTGAAAATAATTATTTTATTCACATTTTATTCCATTTCAATAACCAAACGTATTGTTATGGTATATTTGATTATTAAAATTAAATAAAATAATAGTAGAATAATTATTCTCAGAGAATTAAATAAGATGATAATAAAGTTAAAAATTTCTATTTTACATTTGATTACTCATTAAAAATAACTATAAATAAGTTAAAAATTAATATTTTAATATTTAATATATAGTAATAGTATGAGACATATAATAAAAATTTATTCTAATGACTTTTTTTTTATCATTATTTAAGGGGAAAAAAATGTTCTACCATTGTTTCACAATCTTCTCAACAATCGTTTCATGTCAAGTGCCACAACACTATATAGAAGAATATTGTCAATTAGGTTTAGAATAGCTAAAGTTATAAATTACATTTAACAAAAAATATATATGTTTTTGTTTATTTGCAAGTATATGATCCAATCTTGATTAGTCCCAACTAGAATGATTGTTCACTAGTCATAAATATATTAATATAAGAGACTAGGATTTCGAATCAATTCCATTTTTTTTGCCTTTTAAATCATTCTATTTACTTTAAAAAATTTATTACATGAATTTAAAATTATAACTCCATTGAATAAGTTAGCTGATATAATAGAATTCTTTAGGCTAACCAACGATAAAGCTATCCTACTCATAGTCATCCTTACTCCTTATCTTTGGAAAATCTTTATGGCAATGCCACTAATATTCAGTAGAAAAATGCTAAGAATAGCCATCTATCTATATATAGCATTTGGTTGGTGATACATATGACACATAATTTTAATATTCTCAAATGTGATTTGCTTTATAAAATAAGTGACAAAGCATGTCAAAAGTTGAGGGTGTAATACGTTCAATTTAAATTAAGGGTTGCTAGCATAATAATTAATTTTTAAAGATTTACAAATTACATATAATAAAAAAATTATGCCTTTGCCTGTTTGTAAATAACTGGTCCAATCTTGATGAATTTTAGCCAGAACGATTGTTTACCACTTACAACGATGTAGATGTAAGAAACTAGGATTTCAAGTTGATATTATTGAACAATTATGGCAGAATATGACCCGAAAGATATTTTTGCCTTTCAAATTATTTTATCTACTTTGAAGAATTTTTTACATAGATTTAAAATTATAACTCCATTGGATAAGTTGATTGATATGACAGAATTCTTCACGCTAACCAATGAAAAAGCTACCCCACTTAAAGTCATCCTTACCCCTTATCTATCTATAACATTTTTACGGCATTTTCAATGATATTTTTATCTATCTATAGCATCTAGTCGGTGGTACATAGGGCATGTGATTTTGAAGTTTTCAAATACGACTTTCTTTATAAAATAGGTTACGACACTGATCATAAATTGAGGGTGTGACACAATTGCTTTAAGGGTGAGTTGCTAGCATCGCAATTAATTTTATAGATTTACAGCTATTATACATTATTACTTGTAAACTAAAACGAAATACATGGCTTATATTTGCATGCCTTCTTCCTCCATGATGCAATAAGAATATGCTCCGGAGAAGAACCTATAACTAGAGTTTCAAATAATTAAACTGTCTAAGTATTTAGTCATACCAACAAATTAACTTATCATAATCTATTTGAAGGTGATCGTTTATTTGTTTGGAAACCTTACACGAGGAATCTAACTTGCATTAATTTGTTTTTATCGCAAGTCCGATTAAAATTTATAAAATTTAAATAAATTAAATATTATTAAAATATTAATATTATAGAAAATCTGCGTTATATGTATATAAAAATGTATATATAAATAGTAAAACAAAATAAAGATTATATTTTATATGCATGATGAAATCTACTGTTATTTTTTTCTATACATATTTATGAATAAAATATAAAAATAAATAAAAATGCCAAATATTTTAAGTTATAGTAAATTCTTGAATGGGTTAAGAATTTTACTACTCGTATTGAAATTTGATTTAAAGGCACAATTGAAATAACTACAGAAATTTTACATGTCCTTAGTGGAGAATTGTGAGAGTTGGGCCGACCATCGTGACTGGGATGGCCATATCATGTCAGTAGTGGTGGTGGCCACGTGAAGTGTCAATGCAGGTGGTGGTGATGGGACAGTAACTAACGTGTAGCGGTAAAGCAAGTCAATTCCCTTCCTAATCAAACAGTAGATAACTTCGACGTGTGTAATTTTTTCCACGGAAATTATATACGCCAAAGTCACAAGCACGATTCTATCGGAGTCCTCACGGCAAAGTCTGAGCGAATGAAGGCCTTTATTATTAATAAAACAAATAATTATAAAATGAAAATGAAAAATCAGTGCAAGGAAAACAGTGATGCCAAAAGTTGCCTATTGGCTTTGGTAATTTTTTTTGTGGGTAATTCAACAAATCAAAGCGTCATCGGACAGTAGAAGACAGTCAATGAGAGGTTGACCAGTAGAATCCGATCAACGAGATGTTGATTGGCTGAAGAAGGAAAGGATTTCTCCATAGTGGATTTTCAAAGAGTAAATGTAGGAGTGTATTTGTCGGGGTGAAAATCCGGAGAAGACTAATAGGCAAAGTGACTGGTAATATGTTAACCAGTTGAAGGTGCGCGGCCGGTTGAAGACACGCAGGAACACTTTGAGGGTAAAGTGATCGGTCAACGTGTTAACCAGTTAAAGGTGCGCAAGCGCACGGAGCACTTTGGGCACAAAGAGATCGATCAACATGTTAACCAACAGATTATTGATTCCAATCAACGTTCGTTGACCGGCTGCTGAAGGTGGGCCATTTTGCTAGGTATGGAAAAATGGCCGATTTGCACAAAATTTACCAATTTGTGCAAAATAATTGGCATGGACAAATTTACTGGTTTGAATAAAATGATCGGTATGAAAAAATGACCAGTATGGATGAATTTACCGGTATGACCTAGATGACCGGTATGAATGAATTTGTCGGTATGGCCTAGATGACTGGTATAGATGAATTTCGGTACCAAATAGTGCCAAGTTTGGGACAAAATGGCTAGTTACGCCATTTTGTCTGGTTGGGTCATTTTGTCAGGTTTGGACAAAATAGCTAATTTGCCTAAAAAGGCCAAGGTGTAGCCAAGGACATGGTGTGAGTACAGTAAGGATTGAGATCATTGTTATTGCTTGGAGATATCAAGGAAGACCCGAGAACTTGGGTGTAAAAAGCGCACGTGGATACTAACTCAAAAGATTAACTAAGTATGCATGATCTCAGGGGAATATGCACAATCTCTACAAAGTGGGCTGCATTTTTACAGTGCATGGGCTGTCTGTGCAGATGATAGGTTACAAAGTTGTAGGTGATGGGTTGTAGAGATGCTAGTATCAGGTGATTGTCCACACGCAACTTACCTATTGAGCAGATGGTCTCTAGATAAAGCAATATATATATGCATGCTGGGCATCAGTGAATATAGAGCACAAGTGTGAGAGCCCAAGGGCGGTAAAGTCCAGTGAGACGATATAGTTGAAGCGGTGAAGTCCAGCAGTGTGTGTAAAAAGAAAAAGAGTGGAGTGTACCACTGGTAAGCAGAAAGAGAGAAGAAAAATAGAGAGTAAAGAGCGAAGTGAGAGTTTCCTTACTCTAATATTATTTTTCTTATTCTGTCTCGGATGTATAGCGGATACTCTCTTTTGAGATTTTGTAACAAATTTTCATATAGTGAACTAAGTGTTCCGTTATTTTTTCCTTCAATTTGTGAAGAGTTTTTACATAAAAATTTTATATGTTCCTCATCTTTCTCCGATTTTGTATTTGAGTGCATTCCTGTCCGATTGGTCCTTTTGTCCCAACACTGTGGTCCAGGGCTGCATTCCTCCAAACTTGTCATCAACCGCCTAAAATTTTGCCATATGTTGCTAACTGGTGTTGATGGTCGACAAATTTGGTGAAGTAGACTAATATCAGAAAAAAGTTTGAGAAGAAAGGAGATTTGTTTAAGTCCAAGTCCAACAACGATGACAAGAAATGTTCAGAGAAAAGAGAAAATGAAGATTATTTCCATTGCAAGAAACTAGAACACTAAAATTTTGCCACACATATTTGGCTTTTTTGAAGAACAAGAAAACTTCTAAAGATATGCTCATTATTGAGATCAATCTAATAGATGGTCACATTGATTTATGGTATGTGGATTTTGGTAGTAGCTCACATAATTGTAACATGTTGCATGGGCTCAAGGAGACCCTAAGACTGAACGAAGAGAAAATGATTTTAAAGATAGGGATGGATGTAAGTGTTATAGTAGCCTCCACTAGAACATTTCATTTTAACTCTACTTAAAGTATTAACTTTAGAAAATTGTCTTTATATCCTAGAAGTTTGTATGAATTCAATTTATGTTGCCAAACCTATTTTATCTTGATTTTTCTTGTCTTCTAATTCAAAACTTATTATTAAATATAATAATAACTTTTGGTACTATTACTCATGGCATTTACGTTTTAAAGAAAGTAAATTTTTATAACTGTATTAAGCATGTTACAAGCACAAGTGCTATATCTCTTAAAAAAGGGATATAAATACTACTTACGTGTGGCATCTAAATTATAGTTATGATAATCTAGATAGGATAAACAGATTAATAAATAGACTTTTGAGATTTTTAAAACGTGAGGCTTGCCAAATTTGTAAGTCTTGTTTATAAGGTAAGATGACTAAGTGTACTTGTAAAGACAACTGAATTAAAGCCATGATTTATTAGAATTGATACACAAATATATGTGATCCTTTTAATGTCATAGTTAGAGGTGGTTACTCATATTTTATTACATTCACAGGTAATTATTCTAGGCACCATTATATATGCCCGATGAAATATAAATATGAACTTTTTAAAAAATTTAAAGAGTTTTAAATGATACTAAGAACTAGCTAGATAGTAGAATAATAATACCGCATTCCTTTGTTTCAAATGAAGTGGCGATTACTTTTCAAATGAGTTTCAAACTCATCTTCAAGATAAAGGTGTCATTCCTTTGTTGACTTCCTTTGGCACAATACAATTAAATGGCGTAGTTTAGAGAACAAATATAATGCTATTAGATATGGTTTGATTTTTAATGAGCAAGTTAGAATTACTTTTATTATTTTGTGGTTATGTTTTAAATACAGATATTTATATATTAAATGGAATACTGTTAAATCAGTTTCTATAATACCATATCAACTGTGGGCTTGTAAGAAATCAAGCCTAAAACATTTTAAGATATAGGGTCTTTCAACTCATATTAAAAATTTTAACGCGAATAAGTAAAAATTTAGGACTAATAAATATTTGTTCATAAGTTACCCTAAAATATATACTGAATATTTTATTTTTACAATCCACATGATAATAAGATAATTATAAGTAGGAATACTATTTTTCTTGAAGAAGAGTACATTCTAAGTGAAAGAAAAATTAAGATTACTCGTGATGAGTGTTCAATCGAGTTTGTTATTAAGACAATTGAGAATGTTAAAAAAGTCACAATTGATGAGTTTGATTCATTTTGAACTCTAGAATCCTGATATAGTAAAATAACAACAAGACCTCCAATAATATTTACATTAATAGATAAGATTTGTTATATGGAATTGGAGGGATTAGATAACGATCCATTCACTTAGGAAGAGCATTAAGCGATATAGATGCTACAAATTATAAAGCGGTAATGGAATCTATGAGTCTAGCTTTTTAATATAAGATTGCATGGCAAATAGAAACAAACGTTCAAATAAAGGTTACACGCCACTCAAACAATAGAAAACCAGAAATTGTTATTTCGATTTCTAAAAGAGTGCGAGTCTAAAGATCTCTTTGATAAATGATGTAAGATATGGATCTTGAATTAATTTTTAATAATGATTAATTTAATTAAGTTAATAAAAATATAGATGTCAAATGAGATTTTGAGTCAAAGTTAATATTTTAACCGGGTCATATTAGAGTGAGTGATGTCTAAGTTGTGCCTCATACATGCACACGAATATTTTGTGTAGTAAGAACATACATAAATGATATCTCTACAATATTCGTACATATTTTGGATAGAATATTTGTACTTGAGAGAAGTACATGAATATTCAAGACATAATGTAAGTACTTGATACGTGCCTAATAGATGCTCGTATGCCGTATAATTTTTGTTTTAGTATCTAACATACTCTTGGTAGACACACATATGCCAATTTTATATAAAAGGCTCTCTTTGACTTTTTTAGTCATTTTTTTGTGAAATCCAGACATAAGCGAGGGAGAGAGGAGAGGAAGAGAGAGGAGAGAAAGATGGCTAGAGAAGGAGAATTTAAGTAAAATTTAATAGATTTTTGGTGATTTAAATATAAGGTAAGTGTATTTAAATCTCTATTTTTATTGTTATTATTCTTTTTTGATATCTATGAATATTTATTATTCAAAATATTTATACATATGATATTTTCGTAACTAAAAAGTTTATACTTTGTATACATATTATCTTACTCCCATTCTATGAAACTTACATGAGATTCATACTTTTAATTCATGTACCTTTTGTGTGTAAACTAATTTCCTATAGCCATATTGTCACAAACCCACATATTCTCAAATACTTTTAAATAATATTTAAATACTTCTATATATCTTGATTTTCAAACACATTTTTTTGTATGTCTTATGTTTGAAATGAGTTGATGAAACCATGATAATTTTACTAAATTATTACAACTTCCTTAGATTATCAAGTCAGATCACTAGTCTCGGTGAACAAGATAAGATCAAATTGCTCCTCTTTTAGAATTCTGTGATAAATGAGATTCTTTGGATTAGGATCTAAAGAGATAGCTATGAAAGGGTAGACTCCTATAGCAGCTTGACAGTAGAAAGAGTCTAAAGGCCCAACTATTGAACCAACTATTCTTAAAAAAGTTGTTCTTACTTGAGTTGAATTAGCTGAGAGTTCAGGAAGAGAGGAGAATCAACGTAGTGAAGTGACAAGAGGTGGTTCATAGCTTGTATATGTAAATTTTGCAAAACACTTCATGCATGTTTTAACAAAATACATACAATTATTCTCACATGTTCATAAGTTCCTATATATTATCAATTTAAAAAGAAAGATAAAGGAAAAACTCTATTAATGTTGAAAGATAATGATATTTTTTCAGTATAAAAAAAATATAAAGAATAAATTTATATTTTGGTGCGTACCTGAATCCGATTTCGAACAGATTCGGATTCGCTTGATTGTTTGGATCCGACTCCGTTCATCGAGTTTGGACCCTACACACCACTACAATAAACAAGAGGTCAGATGTCGACGGGATGTTATTTCACTAAAATTACTCCGATACTCAAATCAACAACAAACCTCCGAACTTCAAGAAGGTAAATTGAAATGTAAATTGAGATAGGGAGCGAGATTAAGATTGGTGGAA
>JAOVVI020008932.1:0-13902 GCA_028571085.2 Nepenthes alata
ATTATGGTTAGTTTCAGGTACCTAGTGGCATCTCTCTATGTCCGATATTATGTCCGGAGACATAATGTTGGGGCCACGGAATGATTGTAGCGGTTTTAGAATCTTGTGTTGATTAGTTGTGTTGTCTGGAGGTTGGAGTTTGATTTTTGATGGATTTTTTGTTATGTTGAGGTTGTATATTAGTTGTACAGGATTATTGTACGGTTTTATATTTGTTCGATGACCGTTTTTCTATCAAAATTTTATCAAATTTTTGGTAGAAAACTCAATCCGTCATAGTTGGTATCTGAGAAAAAGAGATGCCTTATATTTGATTTTAATCTTATGTAAAATTCAGGTTTTATTAAGTCAGATCGAATAAGTAAATGAAGGGTTAGGGCAATTAAGTCTGACCGTATAGTTCTAGTTATCATGGTTGGCTAACTTAGGGTAAAACTAAGTTAGGAATAATAATTAAGTTTGGTTGTCTAGCTTATGCATCCTAATTAGTGTCCAAATCGTGATCTAACCCGTGTGTTTTTATTTCAGAAAGAATATTAGCATTAACTCATTGTTGAGGGTCTACTCATGGTAAGGGGTAGACCGTAAGGTCGAGAGGAAGAAGTTGTCTAGATGCACCTTAAGATCTAAATTTGATCGATGTCAAGCTAGTGTTTGAGTACATCAACGTCGATTCGAGGCTTAAGTAGTTGATTTTAGTTCAAAGTTTAAGATTGATCAACTCTGGGTTGAGGTCCTCAGGCTAGTAATTCGCTAAGAAGGGATGCTTGAATACGATGATCAAGTATGATGGATAGGGTGGAATTGATGGCTTAAGCTTAACATAACTTAGAGTCAATTTTACTGTATTGAATCCAAGGATGTCGATCCATAATCGATTCAGTAATGATTGAGTGCCTAGGCATTTGGGTAATTCAAATCCTATAGAGGTTGAGGTATGAATCCTGTGGATTGTAATGGTGTCTGCGGTGATCTAATATTCGGAAGGAGATAAAGTGATGTTGCCCCATATGAGTTAGAAGGTAAAGTTGACCTTGGATGGTTGACGTGAAAGAGTCATGGGTCTTGAAGATAAAGAGATACCGTAGGATATGTTGTGGATGCGCTATGGATGAATTTTTTGTTTCGATGGGATTCGTGGAAGCATGTCTCAATTATGGACAGTTCGACCACATGGTTAGGGATTCTCCACATTCCTCGGGTTGAACAGAGAAGTGGTCTAGTGCATTGGATCAAGGTTCCACAATGATGGCACTAGTATGGGGGAGCCGTCTACCGTGGTGGGAGGAAGGATTCCCAAATCTAGACATTTCAATAGTTGTGTTGTTTTGCGATTTTGAGTATATATTTTGTTTGTATTCCAAAGTTTATTTATTGGAGGATTTAGGTTTGGTACTAGTCGTACCGGTGCCTATGACGCTTTCTTGTGTCCGTAGGTAAGACTGATTGGGTTGATTGGAATTATTTTGTGGTACCGAGCCTTGATCTGATTTTGTTGGTATTTTGGTAGATAAGCCATCGTATCAGTATGAATTGCACTAATACAAACATTATGCCTTGTAATCTAATTATAAAACTTTGACGAGGAGGTAGAGTTGATCGAGGTATCAGGAAATTAGATCGTTGTGCCTGTAAGTCGTCTAGTGAGGATACGTGTTTAATTTATGTCGCGAGATGAGACCACAACTTGGAGTCGTCTAGTGGTCACTAAGAACTTTTGGTTGTATAAGTAATTGAGGATGTTTCTTAGAGAAGAAGATGTGCCTGATTTGTCTCTGATCAGTAATTCACGGTTATGCCGGAGACGGTACCGATATTCTTGAGGATTCTGAATAGAATCAAGAGAAACACTGATTAGGTGCCGCTTGGTAATGCTTAAGTCATCAGAGATGTGTAAGATGGACCGTGAAGGTGATTTGTGAATTTTTGGAATTTAGGTGTTCAGAAGAATAAAAGTTTGGTAAGCAAATATTGTGAATGAACAGATGAATCGTTTGACCTTTTGCTAAGATATGGAGCCTTCGAAGGCCGATCTATAGCCGGAATATTGTCGGTAGGAGATGGATAGGAGTTGTGCTAGTAGCAGCATTCAAGAATTAAGACACAATCATTACAAGTCCGGGTAGTGCCATTTGGGTTTATAGATTCATTAGCATATTTGTGAATTTAGAGGTTGAATCTTTCGGCCATGTTCGAGCCATTATTGTGATGACCTCATCGTTGAAGTCCAGGGATCATGAGAAGCGTGATTTGTGTTTGAGGACTGTGTTATGGTTGTGGAGGGTCATTGGCCGTGGGTTTGCTTGAGGTTAGAGTGTGAGGCTCGGTAAGGGAAGATATTATTTTGGGCTTTCGGATTCTTCGGTAGCAAGAAAGTGGTCCTGTAGAGATTTAAAGATGACTAATTTAGGAAAGACTGATCGATGTCACATCGATACACAGTTTTCTTGGTCATAGCTAAATCCGATAAGATATTCATTAAGTTCCATTCGAGGATTTTCAAAGTTTGCAGAACGCATGACTTAGAAGAGGTTGGCATCCATCGGAGTAGGATATGTGGGAATAACCTTCTAGAATTGAATGGTAGATTGTCGATTATGTCGTTTTGGTTGATCCCCGATGGATCAAGTATGTTTCGATGGAATGTAGTACCTTTGAGAAAGGTTTAAGATATTGCCTTTCCTGCATCATGCATGGGTGGCTACCCTCGAATATAAGTGGGGGAGAAGCCCATGATCGAGATTGCTCCAACCGTGGTTTGGAGTTCACAATTGGGATCGTTGCTTTGAGGGTTTATTTTGATGTGGTTATTATCTAAGCTAATCCTAAATGATTGAGAGGTTATCTCGCAGGGAGAGATGGCCATGCAACAGTGCAAGCGGGTGAAATCTACTTAAAGACCATAGTGGTGAGTTCGGTGTCAGTCAGGAAGAGACGACCAAGTAATAACGAAAGTTAGTGAGGTTGTTGAAGGATTATACTTACGCAATGTCTCATCAGCTGAGAAGAATATTATTACTGATGTTTTGGGTGATGAGTTGCTTTTGATGGACATTTCATGTTGTAGGGAGTTGTCAGAACTCTGGAAGGTAAATCATGAGCGAATCTTAATATTCGAGTAGGTGAACATTTTGCTTTTGGGGGAAAAGATTTGTTGTAACGGAACGGGTCCTATCTTTTAAGACCTTCCGTTAATAACATACTAAACTAATACTCTAAATTTAAAATATTAATTTTTACAGAAAATTAGGCAGAGTTTCCTTTAAAAATGGGATAAAACCATACAAACAACTTATATAAACAACCCTGCAATAAATATAAACCACCAGATGACAATAATTTACTCCACGATACATCTACAATTTATCCATAGGATCAACATATGCCATATCATCTATGGCTCCAACACAATACTCCTAACTACTATATTGGATCTAAGAGAGATGCCATCTAAGACCAAAATAAAATCTAAAATCCAAAAATAATGTGGAAGCAACTATAATCATATGTCGACCTACGGAAGCAAAAACAATATTTCCATCACAATATAAAATGTACTACATCATCTTAATATACAATGTTCTTTGAAAAACTAATCATATATATTTACAATTCTTCAAAGTCTCCAAAATCTTCAAAAGTCTTCAAACCCAACAAGCTTTCTTTCTTGTAGCTAATCCTATCTTCCGTCCTTATCAGGCTTCAGCCTATCTAGAGGGAAATAGAAAGTAATGGGTGAGCCGAAGGCTCAGCAAGATACTGTAAAACAAAAACAGTCAATTTTCATGCAAATCACATGGATACATACGAAGAAAAATATAAAAGGGAACTTGCAACGTTAAACATGCATGTGAATGAAATAAAAGCATAAAACCATGCATAAATATGAAGGAAACATGCCCAAAAGTTCTTAGTTGTCATTTAAAAATGATGCCCCTCCTTATTTACACCCCGAGGGCAAGATGGTTCTCTTATATCTTAATTCATGGTTCTCGATTCATGATTCTTGAGCATCAATTCTCTTGTTCTTATTTCTTGATCTCAAACCTGAGATCCCTTGTTCTTAGTTCTTCTTATTCTCAATCATTATACACTTGATTCTTGCTTCATACTTGTTCCCAATCATCATTCATTTGATTCTTAATCTCAGATAAGAGATTCACATATTTCTTACTTCTTAACTCTTAATCTCCCACAGGAGATTGACTTGTTCTTGATTCATAGTCTTAGTTCTTAGTCATCAATTCCCTCCATATTTAGATCCCGATGGTAAGATGATTCTCTTTATTCTTATTCCTTCATTCAAAACATCAGTTCCTTCTTATTTACGTCCTGAGAACATGATGGTTCTCTTACTCTTATTTCATAGCTCAAAGGCTCATATCCTCCTTATTTACATCTCGAGGTCAGGATGATTCTCTTGCTTCTTAATTCTTAAACATAGATTCCTCCTTATTTACATCATGAGGACAGGATGTTCGATTAGGCCTAATCGTTGTCCTCCAAAATTAATGCCCTGAGGAAGACGGTCCTCACAACACTTGGTGGACAGGGTTATATCCCTAGCATGCCGATTAGCTCCGGGCCGAAGACATTAGACAGGTTCGGAGCTCTCAATAATGTCAGACGACGTAACATGTTAAGACTTTTCAGAGAAAACTTGTCCAAAAGGCCCACGTCACTTATCATAACTTATTACTTAGTGTTTCCTCTTCATATCTCGAGATATACACTTACCCTACTCTCCATTTTTTAGCTAGGGTTTGAGGATAATAGTCTGGACACAAATTGATCAAAAAATACATTCCAAACATTGAAATCAATCACATAAATTATGATATTTATATTTAATCATGAAATCAATCCATATAACCATGAAAATATGGAAAACATGCATTAATCTTGGAGAGATTGGTTATTAGAATAATAATACCTTTTTAGAGAGATCAAAAAGCAACAACAAGAGGAAAGAGAGTTCGGAGTACACTTGTCTCAGCCTGATGTACTGATTTTCATACTTTGATCGAACCGAAAATGGCAAAGATTTTCTTTTTAAAAAAACTAGACCACCCACTATATCGACCACTCTTGATGAGAGGACGAATAACCAGCTCTATCTCACCATCCCTATACTGCATGGCGGATTTTAAAAGAATAGTGGTGAGATAGCCCTTAGAAGAAAGACTAGACAGACGAGAGAATGGGTGTGACAAATAGTGGGCGAAGCCCTTTTCTAAAATGAGACCGCTGCTACTTCTTTTTCACTCGACATCGGGGCCCTCTTTTCCCCTCCACAGGTACAGAGTGCTCTTTCCTTAATTAAGTTAATAGCCCATTGGTTGAGCTTTGTCTTCGACCCCCTCAGTCACTACGAACGCCCCCCGATCAGTGCAATGGAATGTGTCTATTTATCTATCTCTTGACTCAAAATGGGAGTAGGTTAGAACTATGAGATCACCCCTTTCATTCTGGGGTGACGGAAGGATCGTACCATTTGAGCCTTTTTTTTCATGCTTTCCCGAAGGTCTGGAAAAAGCTACAATCAATAGGATTTTCCTAATCCTCCCTTCCCGAAAGGAAGGACGTGAAATTCTTTTTCCTTTCCGCATGGACCAGGAGATTGGATCTAGCCATAAGAAGAATACTTGGTATAAATAACTCACTTCTGAAATAACCGAAGTAGCAGAAAATATAGCCAGAAAGGCTATCTCAATAGTGGCATCCTCTTCATCTTTTCTTTCCTTCCTCCTTCGTCGCCCTACTCGTCGCCCCCTTTTCTTATTTTTTTTCTCCTTCCCCCTTCCCCCTTCAAACTTTTATAAACTAGACGAAGTCGATGGGAAGGTTTTAGATTGCGCTCAAGTGCGCATCGTGCTCCAAGGCATTTCGGAGAGTCACACTCGAGCAGTTGTCGAGAGCCCTTTGGGTGGTCGATGTGACGGAATTGATATTTTTTTTAATTCAGTCAATGACCTCCCAGAACTGACGCCAAGGTTTCGGTGGTCTAATCTTGGCCAATCGTATCGTCAAAATTATAGGATCATAGATGCCATATAGGTTTCATACATACTAGTCGTCAACATAACATAAAGCGAAATCTAATATTCTGAGAAAATATTCATATTCATTTCCACAAAAGCTCATTCCTGAATACATAAGGTCATAACCTCTAATCACAAAAGTTTATCGATTCTAACACATCATTACATAATTTGCTTCTTCGTGACGGTTGTCCAAAAAGTTTGCCTCTAAACTCTTACAAATCCTTCAAATAGGTTCTAGTCACTCCATCTTATCAGGCAAGAGTTCTAAGCTTCCATCTGAGGAAAAAAAATAGAAAACAGTGAGCTGGAGCTCAACAAGGTACTTGTAAATTTTTCATAAAATATTCGTGTTGTCAACAGTTACAATTACAGATATACATATCGAATATCATTTAACCACAATCATGCATGAAACACTTATGACGGAAATCATGAAGTATAAATATCATAAGCTAGCGATCGGACAAAAGAACATCAAAAAGCTTGAACAGACATTATTCGAACGTGAAACAAGGCCGGTCACACTTAGCATCTTTTACTTATTACTTAACTGAATGAGGGCTTCAATCGAAGACAGATTGTGTACATCTCCTCACAATCACGGCAATACCTCCTTGTATAAAGCCCCAATGACGGCTCTCACTTCCTCCTTGTATAAAGCCCCGAGGACGGCTATCACTACCTCCTTGTACAAAGCCCCGAGGACGGCCCATACTTTCTCCTTGTACAAAGCCCTGAGGACGGCCCACACTTTCTCATTATACAAAGCCCCGAGGATGGCTCACACTTCATCTTTGTACAAAGCCCCGAGGACGGCTCACACTTACGTTATCCTCAACTATCACCAGAAGGTTCCAAGACATTGCAAGAGTTCCTTGGCTCCCAAAGGTTAAGATCTGAACTTACTTATCTTATCATAAATCTGGTTCTTTTTCTCAGAAGTCGGAGTTCTTTTTCTTTCTCAAAAGTCAAAGTTCTTTTTAACAGAGGCCGGAGTTCTTGTTTTTAACAGAGGTCAGAGTTCTTTTTCAACAAAATTCGGAGTTCAAAAGCCGAAGTTCTTTTTCATCCAAATCCGGAGTTCTTTTTATCAATAAAAATCGTAGTTCAAAAGCCGAAGTTCTTTTTAACAAAAGCCGGAGTTCAAAAGACGGAGTTTCTTTTTAGCAAAAGCTGGAGTCTTTTTCCATAAGAGACGGAGTTCTTTTAATAGAAGCCGGAGCTCCTTTCTAATAGAAGCCGGAGCTCTTTTTCTCAAAAGCCAAAATTTATTTTCAATACAAGTCCGGAGCTCATTTTTTTATACAAAGCCGGAGTCCTTTTTAATAGAGGACGAAGCTCCTTTTCTCAAAAGCCGGAGTTCATTTTCAATATAAGGCCGGAGCTCATTTTTAATACAAAGCCGGAGCTCTTTTTAATAGAGGGCAGAGCTCTTTTTCCGGAGTTCATTTCAATACAAAGCCGGAGTTCTTTTTAAAAGAGGGCGGAGCTCTTTTTCTTAATACAAAGCTGGAGTTCATTTCAATACAAAGCCGGAGTTCTTTTTAATAGAGGACGAATCTCTTTTTCTCAATACAAAGCCGGAGTTCATTTCAATATAAAATCAGAGTTCTTTTTAATAGAGGACGGAGTGCTTTTTCATTATGGAAAAACCAAACTGATTCTTTATCAAGGAAAAATTGAACTTGATTTTATTAAGGAAAAACTGAACTTCTTTTAAGCATGCGGTTAACAGAGATTCTTCTTTAATCAATTATCAGAACAAACATCATACATACCAGAACAAACATCATACATACCATAATATATGCTCATCAAGAATCAGATATAACATGCATATACTTGTATTAAATCATGATCTTAAAAGTAGGGGGGAGGGTGTACACTTGCCTGACTATCATTCGTCCACCCTTACATACTGGAAGCTTTCTCTCTGTCTCTACTCCTTACTATTCTTCTTGCTGATTGCTCGTGCCAGCTTCCTTGATCGAAGTTGGGTATATATAGATGAGGGGTTAGGTGAGATAAGTGGGGTAAGTCACCTGCTTTGGTACCTCTTTTCAGAGGGTAGGTGGGAGTAAATGGGTTAGTAGGTTAAGTTACCCATTTTGATACTTCTTTTCAGATGGTCAACGGGATTGTTCACTTACTCTATTCAGTTGGGACCTAGTTGGATTTCAACCACCCAAAGTTTGTCTTTAGTTTGCTTTGAATTCGACAGCCAATTTATAGATTCGTCCGGTCAACTTTTCCACTTAAAGTCGGACAACATAATACCCTCAAATCTGGTCAACCTCTTTAAATCCGGTCAACATCTCCAATTCTGGTCAACTTCTTATTATTCACTTCGTCCATCACTTTCTCATCAACTTCGAATTTCTTCTCCTTGCATCCACAATTCTACTCCGGCCTCACCAACACACAAAGCTACTCCGGCCTTCAAGGCCACTTCGGCCTCACTTCACACAATGCACTCCGGCCTTCAAATTTAGGAGACAAATTCCGATTTCAAAACATGCTCTAAGGTCATTTTGGAACTTCACCTCAAGGCCGGTTTGGATTTTCTTATTACATTTTTCAGTCAATTGGCGTTGACCGGATAACCTTCAATTTTTTTGATCCCTTGATTACTTTAACTCGATGATTGGGACTTTCGATGTTTTAGAATTGGGTCGTTACATCTTCCTTGGGATGTTCTTGACAATTTCAATGTAATGTTACACAACTTTGAGATCTTATGGGGTAACTCTTCAAAGGAGGGATTCGGGAACTTAGCCCACTGTCTCACCTCCTCCAGCCTTTAGGATTGTAGCTTTGATGGTTCTACCTTGACTTTGTGTAATTGATGCGATGGTTGAAACTATATCTATAAGAAATTTGACAAAATTTTTGTGAATGTTGCCTAGCTTTCTGTTTGTGAGTCCTTTTCAAGCATTTTTTGACCAGGCTAGTATCTTGGACCACTTCTCCTGTCTCCTCCTCTAGAGTAATTCAGATTACTTTAGAAAGAGTTTTCTCAAATTCAATAATTTTATAGTTAACTTTTCAAATTTCTAGACATCATGAGGTCCTGTTAGACCAGTGACGTTAGTGGTGTCCCCAAGTTCCGGGTTGCCACCAAGCTCAAGCACTTCAAAATGGCTATTAAGGAATTAAATAAAGAAGTTGGCGATCTTAGTCAAGATGTTGCCTTTGTCTCGAAGGCACTTGAATTTGCAAAACAACTCCTTCCTATTACCTCCTTTGCCTATCTTTATCTCTACAGAATCTCAAGCTAGAGTCTTTCTATGGCAAGCTTTGTGCATGGAAAAGGATCTCCTTA
This sequence comes from Nepenthes alata, assembly GCA_028571085.2. Classification (NCBI taxonomy): domain Eukaryota; kingdom Viridiplantae; phylum Streptophyta; class Magnoliopsida; order Caryophyllales; family Nepenthaceae; genus Nepenthes; species Nepenthes alata. The sequence continues at coordinate 9,367 of JAOVVI020008932.1, forward strand.
AGCAAAAAGCCAAAGTTATATGGCTCAAAGACGATGACCGTTGTACATGAGTATTTTTTAATGCCATCAAATAGAAGTAGAATCATAGAAATATCACCTTATTTGTCAAAAAAGATGGCTCTCTCATGTTTTCTGACTCCAAAACTCATGAGGTCATTATTAGCTACTTTTTGAAACTTTTGGGAAGGCCTCTTATGAGTGTTCTTGCTAATACTGGGGTTATGCAGTCTTTCATTTTTAAGATAGTCCCCTTGGACCTTCTCATAGCCTTGTTTCTAGTTCCTCCCTGGACGATATCTGCTTAGTTGTGTTTACTTTTGGGGATTTAAAACCTTTGGGTATGGATGGATTTTTGGATACCTTCTTTAAAAGATCATGGGACATCATGGGTTTTTACATTTCTTATGCAATCATGGACTTCTTTTAAAATGAGTGTCTCCTGAGACAAATTAAATGCACCATGATCCATATCATTCCTAAGGTTAATTCTATTTGTACAAAATGGAAGACACGGTGACCGGTCAGACAGACCACTCAGACGCCAACAGAGATAAGCACTCAGACGGACGAGCAAAAAAAGGGATAGAATAAATGAGAGAGCATACATGAGATTTTAACGTGGAAAGACCCTTCTCAATTAAGAAAAAAATCACAAAAAGAATACACTATAAACAGTTGATTATTTATAAGAATGTTAGCTATACAAGCCCAAACAAAGAAAATAATCACAAGTGTATATCTCTCAATCTCTCTAGAAAAGTGTCTCTCTCTCTCTCTATCTTTATAGCAAAAGCTTTCTCATAGCTCTCTCTATGTATGCTCAAGTGATGCCATTTCCAACAAGGGCACAAAAATATATATATATATATACAATAGGCCTAGTGGTCGGCCAGCCATCCTACTGATAGGGTGGCAGGACCACGCCTTCTAAGCCTGCCACAGCAGGCACACGCCTAGTGTGCAGAGTGGCAGGCCTATCGTCCATTGGAAGTTTTAGCCACCTCAAACTTTCAATCAGGGTGAGTCAACTGTCAACCTGCAAACGCAGCTGTAGCAAACCTACGGAGAGAGAGAGTCAACGCCTAGGCTTTCAGAATCATCGTCCATGTCTTCAGCTACCTCTCGAATATGACTCCTCCAACTGGTTCTCGTCCATTTTGACAGACTTCTTAGACCTCTCTAAAAGTTCGCATCCATTTTTCTTGTCATGTCCACGGATAAAACACCACGAAAGGAGTGACTCCAACAAATTCCCCCACCATAGCTGCTGATTTTTGACTTTCTTTTTGTTATAATGTGATCTATAAAATCATCACCAATCAACTTAAGTCAATTCTCTTAGCCCTTATCAACCTCAGCAAACAACTTTTATGGAAGGTAAACACATTGGTAATAATATCATTTTATCACAAAAATTACTCCACAAATATAACTTGAACAAAGGCCTAAATTGTTGGACTTTGAAAGTTGATATTATGAAAAACTTTGACTTGATAAAATGGGAATTCGTTACTAATTTGTGAAGCTTATGGGTTTTCTAGCCATTTTTGTTAGTTGGATTAAAGAATGTAACATCTCTATTTCTTTCTCTATCTTCATCAATAGAGAATTATCAAGCTTCTTTGAAGGTGGTAACGTGTTTCACCAAGGAGATCCATTATCTTACTACATTTTTGTTCTTTGCATAGAGGTCATTCATAATATCATCAAGGTCAAAATATCTAATAAGCCAAACTCCGTTTTTTCCTCTTTTCGGATGGTAAATATTTCTTAGAACATGGAGTGTGAATCAAACCCATGTTTGAATGGAAATTGAGATACTGATGCATGTTCTTCCTTTCTGAATCAGATAGATTCATATCTGAAAGAGGTTGACAATAAGTTCTTTCAAATTTGACTATTTGTCACTCTGTTAGAGGTGTTCCAGAAATATCTACGATCAAGTAAATAGTTTTACGAACGAATAAATCGGATCGAATTGAAAAATGGAAAGATTTGTACAAGTTATACCTTTCGTCACCACTTTGTGGAAAATCGTTAGGTATTAATATGTTAGATACGTGTGACTCGATTGGTGAAATAGTATCTCTCTCCAAAAAAGCATGTTCTTTTTTACCGATGCACAAAGAAATTTTTTTGTTGCAAATGAACAAGATATTAAGGAATTGTCTATACGTAAAATCGTAATTATTGATACGGGCCTTTTCCATATAAAAAGGGAATCTTTTGTTACAATAGAAGCAGAAGTGATGTGGATTATTCAAGAATCGAATTACTTTATAAAAAGAAGATATCAATGAACTTCTATGAAATGGTTTCACGGGATTCAGCCAATTGTCTTGATTGTGGGATATCATTTAGATTACAATACTTGTTTTTATTAATGACCACTTCATTTATGGGCCAATAGGGAGTCAATGGAAACCTTACATCATTGCCTCCAAATCTTCTCCAATCTCTTTCGTTTTACTCCCATTTCAAAAAAAAAGTGAATTCTTCGTTTGCAGCTATAATAATCAATTCCATATGACAATCAATTCCCTAATATTATCAAGGGTATTACCGGATTCTAAATTGGTAATCATCTAGTCTGCTATCTAGGTGTCCCTTTGTGTTGTCCTGCCTTACAATTTCTACCTATCTCGATAGAATCTCTATTAAGACTACATTCTGGAAGAGTTGCTAGCTCTCATTTGGAAGTCATCTCTAGCCCATGTCCTTGATTCTTTCTAATATACAGAGCTACCAGGTTTTTATCTTTATTCTGTCCAAATTTGTTCTAAGAAGAATTGATTGTATCATTAAGAGATTTCTTTAGCATGGACCTGAGTCAGAGAAAAGGTTTTCCAAGGTCAAGTGGGATGATATTTGTAAGCCCAAAAATGAAGGTGGCTTAACCTTAAGAACTTTCCCTGTAAATAATGAATCCTTCCTTGCCAAGCACTTATGGTGTCTGTTAACAAGAGATGGTGATTCGATTTGGGTAAATTGGATTAAAAGTAACCATATTAAAAATAGCTGCATCTAGATAGTTTAAATTCTCCAATCTATCCCATGGAGTTTCCGTAAAATTATAGAGTTGCATGACTCCCTAAGACCCTTTGTGCAGTATATTGTGAGTAATGAGAATGATACCATTTTGTGGTTTGATTTTTGACGCCCATTAAATACTCTTACTATTGCTTTTTTCAACTGTGCCACCCTTGGCACGAGTATTCATCATAATGTGAAAGTTGACACTATTATTTCGGGTAACTATTAGAAACGGTCGTTTCTCGCACTTTTTTCTATAGGGTCCTTCATTGATACATGACTTTTGTATGACCCCTATTGCCCCTTCTACAAACTTGGTTTGTTGTGATCTTGAACCCAAAGGTTTCTTTTCTATCTACTCATCTTGAAGGACTTTTCATCTAGTAGGTCTGAAGGTCTTGTGGGCCTCCTTGGTTTGGGGCTCTAGGCATCACCCTCTTATACTTTCATTCTCTAGTTGGCTATCAAAGATAGTCTTAAGACCGTAGATAATTATTATTTCCTCTATCTCCCTTTTTGTTGTATATTTTGTAGGTTTGTAGGGTACTTGGTGTAGCACCTCTTCTTCCAATACTTGGTGACAAAGAAGATTTGGAGAGATATTCGATCCAACACCAAATATATTTCGCTATACATTGATTGGAATATAGCTATTAGATGAGCAGCCATAAGATGGTCTGATCACTCCTACTATAATATTTACTTTAGGTTAGTCCTAATAGCCATGATTTATTTCATTTGAGGAGACTGCAATGCTTATATCTTTGAGACATCCTTTTATTTTAAAAAGAACAAGACTAATGAGTCTGTTGTAAATTTCTAACCTTGCAAGAATATTTTCTACAACGAAGCCACTTGAAAGATGATGGCATTTCAAAGTTGTGAGGATAGTACCCGTTGCCCTTCTTTCTATTAGGTACCTTTTGGTGTTTTCAATATATTTTGGAGGTATGCTGTTGAGCCTTAATATATTGTGAGTTAGGTAATTTTAACTCATTAGATATTTTGGAGTTCTATGCACAATATTTTATTGAAATACATTAAAGTAATTACTCATAAAAAAAATTAAGAGGAATGCTTTCCCATGATAACCCATTAATTGAATCAACTGGATTTTTGAATGCCTATACTGAGGCTCAATACCTAAAAATTATTGCAGGCCCCAAATTCATCATATGAGACTTGACCAAATCTTGAACTTGCCCTAAAATTGCAGGAACAATTCGAACCTGTGTTGCACCTTTGCATTTAGCTACGTTGTTAGGTTCCCCTGTTGAATAAGACTCGGCCCGTAGTCCTTGTAGCCTTTGTGTTCATGATAGGAAGAGAGATTGAAAACGTTGAATGCAGCTGAAACACTATAACTGTGACGACCTGACTTGATTTCTATTGAAATAACCAAGGATCATCCAATTCGTAATACTAATTTTCATTTAACATCTAAACATCGTAAGAGCATCATACCATAAATTATAAACTCCCCAAAATATAATAAAATACACC